>MJUU01020160.1:28838-55429 GCA_002080025.1 Modiolus philippinarum
CAAATTAATTATCAAGCGCAATTTGGCCAGTTACAGCGATTTTAAAGACTGAAAACTTCTTAAAAGGCTCTCGCTTCGCGGTCGCCTTTTAAGAAGTTTTTACGCCTTTAAAATTGCAATAAGTAGCCAAATGCGCTTGATAATATATAATAGCAATGAAATCAACATGCGAAATCACACAATCCGATTATTTTCACGTATTACGGACTATAATTTAATACATGCAGACGTATGCAGTAGTTTTTTGGATGACTACGAAGTTTTGCCACATGTAGAATTTCATGGCTTCGAGATTTAGCTCCATCGGAGCTTTGATTTATCTTTTGGTCTACACTTAAATTATTTGGATGTGGATCAATGTGTTATGTACGATTGTGGCTTTTTGTGATCTTGACCTTGAAATCTCTATCTGTTGCCCTGTTCAGGCATTGTGGAAGGCTGACTTCACGGTGACTTGAAGATGAAGAACAACAATAAAAGCGTTGTTCCTTTGCTTGTTTTTTTAACATGGATAATGTAGAGACTTTGTCTCATATGCATTTACTCCATATTCTTTGATTCACCATTACAACTTTTCATCTTTTGATCCAGACTTAAGATATTTGGCATTTGTGTCTACTATGAGACAGTGTGGCGTGTACTTCTATAAAATGTTGAACTGATTTATCTGGAAGCAAGAATCCACTTTTTAGTAAACAGGTCTATATGAAAGGGAGACGTATGTTTTAGTTTACTAAAACAATTTAATCCTAGTTTTCATTGGGAAAATAAAGAAGTGAATATAACAAAACAGTGACAGGCCTATTACAGTGAAATTTATTAATTATAGACTGAACGAACATATATATGCTAATAGAAGATACTTAAGATCAGGTCTCTACATTAACGAATCTCTGTCGAAAGCAAGATCGAATCTATTTTATAAAGCCAGGCAATTAAAAAAAAGCAAACTAATTTCCGACACTTGGACACGAGATGGAAATATATTTGTCAAGAAATTGGACGGTTATATCAAAGCTTGTACAAGAGAAAGTCACCTTCCAGTAACTTTTGCAAAACCATCAGTCCAATCTACAAATTGTAAGCAAATGGATCGACCAACCAGCCCCCCTTACTAGTTTTGTGACCAATAAAATTCCGAGATCTAGTAGCATAACTACAACAGCAGATGTCCACACAATGAGCGCTGAAGGTGAGATTTAAGTTATATCTTCCCAACCACGAAATGATGCAAAAACTTAATTTACGAGTGAATATTAAATATACTTAATTAAACATTAGTTTTCTATTTTTAGACAGTTTGTTTATATTAGTTAATACACGAAGGCTCGCAGTATGGCAAGTTGCCGCGAGACTGCGTCTCTTTACCACGTGCTCTTCACTACATTGTTTATTTGTTATAAATATAAAAAGGTGTTTTCCATTATACTGTTACTTGAGCTATACATGAACAGTTATTAATTTGAAGAAACCAGTATACTTGTTATTAAAATGTAAAGTGGGGTTTTCCATTATACTGTTATTTCGAGATATACATGAACAGTGATTAGAAACCAGTTCAGCATGTTTATATTTGTTTGATATTTAACTGTAAAACTATTTTTTCGTTACGTAAAATTCCGGGTATTTTTTTCAGTCCATAACCTGATTAGTATTAGTGATTACAAACACATTAAGATGTTGTTGTCTACATGTGTATATTTTGTATGATACAAATGATTAACTGTCAATATTATTACATATGTTTGCTTAAATATGCTGATGGACATGTTATGTATGGTAAGAACGTGTATAATATATATTTTAATACAGTGTCAATTCGTGTTATTGAAATTCTACTTTTAATAGGTAATATTGAATTTAACCCAGGACCAAACTCAGATAATAATAATACTAGTATAACACATGGACTGTTGAACATTGTGCATATAAATGCCTATAGTGTTTTACCTAAGCTTGATTTACTCGAGATAGAATTGTCTGAATATAATATTAGTATCTGAAACCCATCTTAGTGATGCTATTAAAGATGATGAGTTGATGCTGAATGGCTTTCAGAAGCCTATTCGTAGAGACCGAAACAGACATGGCGGCGGTATTGCTATTTATGTCAAATCCAATATTTATTTCAGTATAAAACCAGAGTTTTAAAATAATGACATTGAAATTTTATGGATAAAAATTTGTACACCACTGATTAAAGCAATGGTAGGTGTTGCATATAGGCCTCCAAATTCCCAGGTATCATACTGGCAACACTTTGAAAATAATATTCAACCAGTGTTAGACCTTAACATACCTATTCTCCTTGGAGGTGATTTTAATGTGATTTTAGATGTGTTGGTAAACCAAAATAGTCACTTTAGTAACCTTCTTTCTAGGCTTAACTTAGAAAATGTTATCAGAGAGTCTACAAGGATTACAGACACATCTGCAAGTTGTATTGATCTAATGATTACTAATAGACCAAATTTGGTAATTGATGTTAGTTTATTACCAAATTTTTATAGTGATCATTGCCCAATAAGTATTGATATAAAGAACCTGAAACAAAAGTGTTATAAACGTAAAATAAGGAAATATGATCATGGTAATTTCACAGTTATGTCCGATATTATTACAGAACAAAACTGGGACGAGTTATTCGAAAATAATAATGTGAATGAAAATTACTCAATTTTCCAGTCCATGTTAAATGAAGCGTGTGATTTACATATACGTACAAAATCAGTAGTTATTCGTCCAAATGACAAACCTTTTATGAATGGCTCAATAAGACGAGCCATTCGCAAAAGGGATCGTGTTCATTACAAGGCGAAAAAAACTAACAATCCTAATAACTCGGCTCAGTATATGCTTCTCAGAAACCAAGTCATTTAATTAGTTAAAGAAGCAAAGGCAAATTACAAAGAAAAACTGACGTCACAGTTATTGGACAAAAGTATACCACCTGGTACATAGTGGCGAATTGCCAAATCTGTGTGTAAACTAAATAAGTGTAATAATACTACACCCCTTTAAAAACAATGGAAGAATTATGGTTCAGCCAACTGAAAAATGTGTTATATAACAAAAATACCGAAGTTACTGTGAATTTAGGTTCTGCATATGCGCATTTCGAC
The DNA here is from genome assembly GCA_002080025.1 of Modiolus philippinarum. Taxonomy (NCBI): domain Eukaryota; kingdom Metazoa; phylum Mollusca; class Bivalvia; order Mytilida; family Modiolidae; genus Modiolus; species Modiolus philippinarum. Next base: position 31,961 of record MJUU01020160.1, read on the forward strand.
AACTTATTTGATAAATACTTTTCAAGTATATCACATATTGAAGAGGAGCCTGATCTTCCACCTGAGAAAAATAATTCAGAAATAACAGAACGAAAAGTTGGAGATCAACTTAAAATACTTAATTGTTCGAAATCGAGTGGTCCCGATGGTATAGTACCTATGATATTATATAAAGTTTTACATGCCATAGTCCATCCTTTAACTTTACGATTCAATCAGTCCTTGAAGTGTGGAAGATTACCCTATATTTGGAAATGTTCACATGTCACTCCAATATATAAATATAAAGGAACTGCATCAGAGGTTTCAAATTTTAGACCTATTTCACTGGCTTGTTATCTGTGTAAAGTGATGGAAAAAATCATAGTTAAGCATATGTATAACTATGCAATTGAAAATCATATTTTAACGGAACACCAAAGGATTCCACTGTTAACCAGTTACTTAGTATTTATCACACTATCCTTAGCAATCTTGGTATTGGTAAGGATGTGCGATTTGTTTTTTGTGATATATCTAAGGCCTTTGACCGAGTTTGGCATAAAGGTCTTTTACTCAAATTGCGGGAAATTGGAATAAATGGAAAACTTTATAACTGGATTAAAGATTACTTAGATGAACGCAAACAAAAAGTAGTCTTGGATGGTTTTTGTTCTGGGTGGGAAGATATTGATGCTGGGATACCTCAAGACTCTGTTTTGGGTCCCTTTTTATTTCTTATATATACTAATAGCATAGTTGATGGTCTGAATTGTCCTATCAAACTATTTGCAGATGATACATCTTTATTTGTTATTAGAGATAAGCAAAATTATATGCAGGCTGCTGATTATTAAACAGCTGATCTTGAGCATATACATACCTGGTTCCAACAATCTGCAGTGAATTTTAATCCATCAAAGACTGAATCTGTTTTATTTGTAAGGAAAAATCCTGAAAATATTCCACTTTATTTTGGAGATTCAGCCGATCAAGTGAATGACGTAAAAACTTATACCCACTTAGGTTTGGATTTCCAAGGTAATTGTAAGTGGAATGATCATATTGACAAAATTTATAAAAAGGCATGTGGACGACTAAATATTCTTAGAATGTTGAAATATCGGGTGACTCGAAAAGCTCTTCTAAATTTATACTTCTCTTTTATTCGTCCAATTTTGGAATGTGCTGATACTGTATGGGATAATTGTACTATGTATCAGGCAAATTTACTTGAGAGTGTACAAGTCGAGGCAGGTAGAATAATTACTGGACTTCGTGTTAACTCGTCAAAATTTAAACTGTATGAGGAACTATGATGGGAACCGCTTTATAAAAGGAGAGAAAAACAAAAGCTTATTCTCATGTATAAGATATTAAATGGTCATTCTCCTCCCTATAATCTCCGGGTCCCCCTTTTGTAACACATCAGTATTCTATAATTATTTTCTCCCCAGTACTATACGTGCATGGAATTCTTAACCTTAAGCTGTCAAGTCATATCAGTCCATTCCTTCATTTGAGAGAAGTTTAAACTCTGATCTTAGAAAGTCATTCGAATATTTTAATATTGGAAACAGAAAAGAAAACATAATATATTGCCCGCTGAGAATGAGGCTAGTAATCTGAATTAACATCTACACACCCATTTCTTGTCTGACAATCCATTCTGCCCACACTGCATGGACACGGTTGAAGATAATTATCACTTTTTTTATTTCCTGCCCTATTCATGCAACTGTACGAATACCATTGCAAATTGCTTGCAACGAACTCAACATTGATTTTTGCATCCAAAATATTTTATATGGGAATGAATTATTAAATTATGAGCAGAATGAAATATTAGTTTTTGCTGTCCATTCATTAAAAATAGTAATAGGTTTAATACAATATTTTCTAATTTTGAATAAACACTGTAGTAGTGGCCTGATTTTGTACCGATTCTTATTTTATTTTATTTTCTTATTTTTATTTTATTTATTTAGTATTATATTTTCTTACTCAGAAACTACTTTTCACTTCAATTTATTGATTTGAAAGTTTTTTCATTTGCTAATTTTTCTTCCTTGTTCTTTTTTTTCTACAAAAATTAAAATGATAAATACTTATTAATGAAATATATCCATTCTATTTATATATAAATATTCATTACTATACAACTTTAACAAATTGGAAAAACCGTCCGAATGGGTACACTAACTTATTTGACATCTTTTAGACTGTCTTGTTAAGGAGATGGGTATTGACACTTCATCTGGCAATCCTACTTATTCCCCAACTACATTATCAAGGGACGAGATAATCACAAATCACACTTCTGTGTTAGCATCATTTGGTATCAAGCTGATGAGAATAACAGTTATCTCCCTTATATTTATTGGGTACCTAAGCTTCACAAGAATCCCTACAAAAAAGATTCATTGCAGGATCTGCCAGATGCACCACTAAGCCCCTATCCAAATCCTCACCACTTTACTGACTGCAGATAGAGATGGTCTAAAAAGCTACTGCGAAAAAGCCTATTCCACGAGCGGCGTGAATCAGATGTGGATTCTTAAAAACATCCAAAGATCTCCTTGAACAGCTCTCCTCAAACAGTCTCGCATAGTGCAATAGCATTCAAACTTTTGATTTTTCTACCCTTTATACAACTCTTCCCCATAATAAACTTAAAACAGTAATTTCCGCTCTGATACATCAATGTTTCTGTACCAAAAACGGAGAACGCAGGTATTCCTATCTGGTAATAGGAAAACATAAAACATATTTTGTTAAGAACCACACTGAGTCAAACAAGAAATACAGTGAAAATGACGTGATTAAAATGCTTGAATTTTTGATCGACAACATTTTTGTTGAATGTGGAGGCCGTGTTTTTCAACAGACAATAGGGATTCCTATGGGAACAAATTGTGTGCCACTTTTAGCTGACCATTTCCTTTTTTCGTATGAAGCAAAGTTTATACAGGGGCTGTTACAACAGAAGCAAAAACAACTAGCCCAGACTTTTAATTTCAGCTTAAGATATATAGACGATGTACTTTCTCTTAATAACCCAAGATTTAAAGAATATTTACATCGCATCTACCCCAGTGAACTTGAAATTAAAGAGACAACCGATACACCCGATTCTGCTTCATACCTTGACCTTTTGTTATACATTGACGAGCTGAAATCTGAAATCTAGATTATATGATAAACGTGATGATTTTGACTTTCAAATTGTGAACTTTCCCTTTCTCTGCAGCAATAAAACCTACATCCCAAGCATATGGAATATATATTTCACAATTAATTCGTTACTGTAGAGCGTGCAGTACATACAGTGACTTTGTCCCTTCAGAAATTATATGGCCGTCACCACGACATCATAGATAGATATGAAATGTCAGTGTCACAAATGAAAACTGACATTTTCAGTTAGATTCACGTCTTCCAGGATTTGACATTAACGGTTTTGACTTTACCCTGTATAACCCACTGACAGTGTGACGGGTGCTGTATACAGAGCAGGACATCTTACCCTTTCGGAACACCTGATGTCACTCTTTTTTTTAGAGTTCACACTGTAAGTGCTTTATTTTTTTGTGTTGTATATGTAATGTTCGTGTGTTTTGTGGGCATGTGTTGTCTTTGCTCTTCCGTCTTCTGGTATTCTTGCTTTTACCTTGTCTCTGGACTTTGATTTGTGTAATATTGTGCTTTGTTCTTTCGGTATTCTACTGCCGTTGTTTTGGCAACTGATTTAAGTATCCAGACAAATAGTTAAAAGATCAATCATACTAATAAATTCATAATTTATTTATTCTAGTTAATAAAATTTAATGAAGGGGCAAATATTATTATTACAGTATATGTATTAATATTTCCAATGTGTAAATTATTTTGCATTATGTTCCTTTGACTGTATACTAACCTGTATATTGTTATGTTGCCTTTGTACGGAGATGATGTACATAGGTTTCGGCCTGCTATCCGATCCTATTCATATTATTTGAATAAATTATATTTAAATTAAATTATAACATAATATGCTAAACCACTGGCATTTTAAAAGAAGTGTTCCGTGGTTTGTATTTCCCAACAAATACAATTACATTTGTAGGTGACGGATAACAAAAGACCTAAGTTAAATGTGATTTCAGCTTCTAGCCATTTTGACAACTAAAGTATCTCCGAGGAATAAGGAATAGTTGATGATTTTAATTACTTCGACCACTTCGAAGTTGGACATGAAGAACTTGTCCAAAGCAAATACCAGAATAAATTATCAAGATTTTGTGGACCTTTATCATGTGATGTCTTTGTTTTGTGGTGTTTCTGACGATGTCATTGTTTTTTTTTTTGTCATTTTGTTTTGGACTGACATTTCGGTTTAAGTGCTTAGTAGCCAAAAATAGATTCCAAACATCATTAGCAACAGCGACAACTTTTGTACTATCATACATGAGGATGTATTCCTTCATGTTTTGCAATGCCTACTTGTTACAATTTTTAAAAAAGACCTAAGCGTATGTCCATTTGTGACTTTCTTGAAACAACATATTGAGAAATCACTAATTTTTAATAAATGTTAAACATTTTACAAATTTTACAAGTGATTAACAATGAATACAACGATTAATAAACGAAAATTAAGACAACAATTTTTTACTTATTTGAAAAAAGGTATAGAGCTTATATACAAACATTATCATTATTGCAACAAATTTTTGTCCAGTACATTGCAATGAGCGAACCAATTGCAGATTGTACAAGCAGCAGTGCAAACTTAGATAAAATAAGTCAGCATGAAATACTAACATCTTTACTCACTGATGAGTTTTGAGCGTTCATTTTATGTGATATATTCCAGAGTTGACATGACATTGTGTTTTTGTATATAAAAACATTACATTCTTTCTGCCTTTCACAAGCACTGGCACAACCTAGCTCATTCTTTGCTTGTAGAGATGACAAAATAGATCCATCGGTGATGTTTATGTTCTGCACAAAACAAAAATAACCTGGAAAAGATAAATTGATAAAACACATTTTAGGAGAAAAAGAGATTCATTTGATCCACTTTAATTTACAATTTCATTGTTTGCTTTGCTATAAAAGCTCATAACACGTGGCTTGGTATAGAAGCCACGGGTGTAAACGTTGTCAAATATATGAGAAACTATAAGACCGGGTTCAGTATAATATTCAGTGGTTTTAACGACCATACAATGTATCTGTATACATTGCAGATGTTTTAGGAGCACCTAATCAAAGATGGCCACCAGCAAGGAACCATTTTATATTTGCCAGAAGGAATACACATTCAAAGATATTCCCTGTGAAAGTATTAGACCAGTTTGAACATTTTAATCACTCTAATAATTGTGATTAGATGGGATCTCCTGAAAAAAAAGTATTTGAAAGGTCAATAGCAAATACAGGATGACCGCCAGTGCAGACCATTTGCCGCTATGTAAACATTCAAAAAGGTCCTACTCTGGAACTACTAGGTCTTAATACGCCCATCTTTTTTTTTATTAAATTACAAAAATATAATTCACAGTAATCATTACTATTCACAACTGCTTAAAACAAATAGTAATGTATACTAATAAAGTATTAGTATTTATACATTAGTTAGCCTGAAAAAGGACTGAGTCCTAGATCAGTACACCGAAATCTTGTTTACAAGTTAGCATTATTTCCACTTGTTATATGTAAAGTATGACCCTGTGAACCATCTTCCCTGGATTGATAGTTCCTTAGAGTGCAAAGACAGAGACTTAAAAAGCATGCTTCGCAGCTAAACAAACCTAATCGCTATCTAGGTTAACGTACGAAAATATGTATTACTCTTAACAGAACCAAGAAGACGTATTGGGGCGATTTGTCTGGATTGATAGTTTTGCAGAGCCACAAAGTCAGAGGCTAAAAAGCTTGCTCTGTGGTTCTACAATCCTAGCAGAAATCCAGATCAAAACAACGCCCTCATAGTTCATTTAAATACCTTATCTTTTTTCATTTTAGCTGCTTATTAGTCTAAGGACACTTTGAAGAAACTCATTTAATTGTATTTTTTTTTCAAAAACTTACAAACTTTTCATTACATCACAAAAAATCGTTTCTTTGATTTGAAATAATAACTTTATATATTGAAAGATATTTTATCATAAGCTGTTATTTGGAACTAGCCAGATATCCTCGGAACCAAGAAAAGTAATAAATTCATAGTGGTCACTTCAGTAAGAAAGTTCATCATCTCCACCAGCGAGATACATTGGATTACATTGGACCGGTCCTTTGAATATAGCTATAGCTTTATATGGCGTCTGTAAACATATCGGTTTTTAACGATTTAAAACCTGGTCCAAATGAGAGAACAGGGGTCTTGAGATGAATTCTTGAGAGCGTTCATCGTTTGAAATGGTGAATGAAAAGATATGGAGTAAATGCACATGAGACAAAGTCTCTACAAATACATGGTAAAAAAAAACAAGCAAAGGAACAACGCTTTTATTGTTGTTTTTCATCTTGAAGTCATCATGAGGCCTTCAACAATGAGCTTCGTTCATACCTCATAGTAAGTTCAAGACGGCCCCTGGCATCGGTTGAGCGGAATTCTTTGCTAATTGTCGAACAACGCTACATCCATGTGCTTACTGGTCACGGATGCGGGATTGAAAGTTTTTTTAAATGCGTCATACGTTATTCCTAAAATATCTTTTTCAGTAATAAGGCATAAGATAAAGAAAATCATTAATTTCAAGGGCGTTTTTCACAAAAGAATTTCATTTCCAAAAATGTCGCTAAAATAATCCCAACTGAAAGTGAATAAATGCGATAAGTAAAATGTTATTGAACCATATTTACTTCTAACACAATATGATTATAACTAAAACACTTTCAGAAAAAAAAATAAAATACATGCATCTTTTTAATTCTTTAAGCACACTGTAAACCTACGCGATTACAACACTGAAGAAACAATCAATATAATAATAACTGTAAAACAAGACTTAACAATGACTAATAAAGGTATCAATTACCTGTTTTTGGACATAATATGTAGTCTGGTACGTCCAATAATTCCTGGTCCCCAAATTCTTCACATAACACCCCACTGGTTGTCTGCATTTTCCTCAATAAATCTTTTAACTTAATAACACTACAGTCGCATTTCAGCGGGTTAGAGGAAATCCTCCTGTAAATTTCCACAGTTTGCTTTTATTTTAACTACATGTGAAAACCAACGAAACAATACCAATTACAAGAATTTGCAGCTTGCTTTATAATGAAAGTTCAATTTATATGTGCTCTAAACTTGTACTGCTTGAGCTATTCTTAGAGCGCAAGTGAAAATGGCGGATCCGCTTAATGATGCCTTACCCGAGATAAACTTTAACAATAATAAAGGGCGGGTCAAATTGAAGTGATAACAACTTGTCAGTTTGAAAGAGGTCCAAAATACATAACTGTTTTATACATATTTATTTAAGGTAGAGAGACACCAAAATTTTCAAATCTGAGATTTTTGCTATACATCGTTACAATTAAAGGTCATATCGGACACACCTGAAAACCACAATAAAATGTTCGCAGTGACTTCTTTCTCTAGACTGCAGATAAGGCTTTGTTAATTTTGAGCCATCTTTCGTCCAAATTACAACGTATACACGATAAAATATTGGAAAATAATTTTTCGCTTATATTATTTGAAACGAACCAGAAGTCAACATTCCTTTGTTAAAACGATTTCTGAGTTTTCATATCGTTATTTTTCAACGTATCGCTTTTCGGGTTCCACAGAATTATCGGACGACTGAGCTTTTGATATTTTTTGGGATTAACCGACCACCAGCTGAGGCATCGACCATTTTTTGTTTTTAAAAGCAAATAAAGTCGTAGATAATTTCAGTTTTGCAGACGACTGTTGAGCCCTTAAGTGTAATCCTTACCTTAATTGTAATCCGATTACACTTAATTACGGTTGAAGGACCTCCCTTAATTGTAACCGATTACAATTAAGGGAGATAGTGTACATATGCCTTCAGTACCTACCGTAATTGTAATCCCTCGGGATTAGTTTACAATTTACAGCGCATATAGGATAAGATAAGAAAATGTGTTCCGCCATAGCATGATTATGAGTCATATTTGTTTTAAATTGCCATTGTTACCATGGAACAAAAAAGGGCGGAGAAAGTGCTCAGAATTGTTTCAAAATATTATACAAAAGAAGTGAAAAAAAATGTTTTTAAGCTGTCAATTCCCTAAAATGGAAAAGTAGACGGAATTGTAGGAGAATGATTGAAATACCGACTTTTAAACAATATTTTTAACCAGACTCAAATTAATCTAGCGACAAATTTTCTAGCGACTAATTTTGGGGTTTATCTAAAAAGCAAAAATTAAAGGCATACCGAAAAGAACCATAATGCATATTATTCCTAGCGACCAATTTTTGGTTTTCTTTTATTCTAGAAATACCATAATTGCTACGGGGATAAATTAAGTAGCTATAAAAATCAAATGACAGTCAGATGACAACAAAGCAGGGGTTCAAATCCAGCCGTAGACCTTGCTGGATTTTCCGATGTTAACATGTTTAAAATCACTGTTGGCATTCGGAATCATATATTCTACCTTTGCAGCTCACTTTACCAACACATTATCATTCATATTATACAGAGCTGCGTGCAACACTATTATCTATATAGCTATAAAAATCGCTTGAAAATGTACAGACAGGATGTTAAAGATTTGAGGGTTAAAATTTTCCTAATGACAACCGTTGTAATTGAATCGAAAAATGAGGGACGGAAGGATCTTTTCGGGACTCTGTGATCAGTTGTTTTATACAAAGGGCTGATTCGGGATTAACCCGTAACAATACCCATGATAAACGGAATAAGAATCTTCATTTTTCTGGATCAGGATTAAGTCATTTATTTACAGGAAAAATTGGGATTTTGTCATTATTTTCACGTGAATCCGAGATCAGACCCCCTCCTTCCCCCTCTAAAAGAACGGGAAGATAAAAAAAAACAGTCACGATAAACATTTACAGCAAAGATGATCAGGACGGGTTGTCTTGTGTTAGCTCGAATCACAAAAACACTATCTGCAAGCGACTCCCTCCGACTTACTCCTTCATTCTAAGAACAATCAGACAGCAACAAAATAAAAAAATACTTTTGTTTATCGGGTCAGACTGTTTCTCATCGATACTGTGATTTGTACGGAAATACCTTATGCTTCCCTGCAAATCCTGCAGAGAGTTTCGTGTATGATGCTACTGTTGTTCAATATTGAGGACGATGCGACATCTTTACAAATTTTTATAGTCAAGGACAGAAATCACACACCAGACTGACATGTACTACTTAAGACCAACATTCATGCCTAATATTATTGACCTAGCACTTGTATTAATTGAGAAATTGATCAAATCAGAGAAAGTTAACCTGGTCACTAGACCGTGAAATTGAGGTCATGGACTAATGTCATATGCCAAACTGTTGTTGAGAAAGTGATCTAATCAGAATAAACTGCTGCACCAAGAGCGCATGATACGCCCGTCCACTGTCAACTCGAACTTTTTAACAGTTATAAATATCAAATTAAAGTCCAAGGGCCATAACTCTGTACGAAATCAACCAACTGGAACTAAATTCCCACTTGATCTGTATCTCACCTAGATATATTTATATACAAAATATGAAATCAATATGTCAAGCGGTTACAGAAAAAACTCCGAAAACCTAATAGTATATTTTTCAAAATTTCACTAAGTCTAAGGGCAATAACTCTGTACAAAATCAACTGACCGGAACCAAATTTAAGCTTGATTTCTATCTTACATAGATATATTCATATACCAAATATGAAATCAATATGTCAAGCGGTTACAGAAAAAAACTCCGGAAACCTATATTTTTCAAAATTTCACTAAGTCCAAGGGCCATAACTCTGTACAAAATTAACCGACAAGAACCTAACTTCAACTTGATCTGTATCTCACTTAGATATACTCACATACCAAATATGAAATCAATATGTCAAGCGGTTATAGAAAAAAATCCGGAAACCTATATTTTTCTTAATATCACAAAGTCCAAGGGCCATAACTCTGTACAAAATTAACCGACCGGAACCAAATTCGAACTTGATCTGTATCTCACCTAGATATACTCATATACCAAATATGAAATCAATATGTCGAGCGGTTACAGAAAAAAATCTCCGGAATCAAAAAAGTTAACAGACGGACGGATAGACAGATGGACGGACGGACGGAGGGTATACCATAATACGGTCGTCTTTCGACGGGCGTATAAAAACTTAACATGGTCAGTAGACTGTGAAAGTTAGGTCAAGAGCAAAAGAAACATATCAGACTGACCTGTACTACACATGACCGAGCTACATACCAAATATCATTGACCTACCACTTATAGCTGTTGAGAAATGGATATAATCAAAGAAATTTAACCAGGTCACTAGACAATGAAATCGAGGTCAAGGACAAAGGCCATATAACAGACTCACATGAACTACCCAAGACCAACCTACATACCATATATCATTGACCTACCACCTATAGTTATTAAGGAATGGCAGTAATCTGGAAAAAACGCAACCTGGTCACTAGACCGTGAAATTAAAGTCAAGGTCATCTGGTAGCACTTAATAAGTACTGCCACTGTACCAAATAAGATGTTCCAACATAAAAGGGTTTTCAATCTATCCTGTATTTAGTAAAAGTTAACAACGCCACAGCCGCCGCCGTCGTCATACTTTGCACGTCTATGTCCCACTTTCGGCGACTTTTGTCGCGGGCGAGACAAATACAATATGGCGAATGACGCCTCTCGCTACGATCTCATGACGTCATGTAGCCAAGGTATGGAAAATGGCTTTCCATACGATATACTATGAGCTCCAAATCTCTGGATTTTTTTTCTCTGCATGGTTTTGTATACTCCGTTTACCGTTCAAGACGTAGTTTTATAAGTAGTGGTCTACCAGCATTGGCTCTTTATCTCTTTGACTTTGTTGATTTAGGTCAGGTAACGGGAAAAAGTGAAAAGGGGTCCCCCATAGTTATTATTAATACATTAACGGTAAGTATTAAATTTAAGGGTTGATGTTGAACCTGCGTTCACTACCGGTTTTTTGTGGAGTCCGTGATTTTCATCTTGTTTTATTAGTTTTGCATGTATGTTTTGTGCTTCGTGTGTCTGTCATTATTACTGGGTCCATTCGTGTCTATGTCCATCGACTATCCGTTTTGTCTGATAATTCGGTTTCCTCTCGACTTATTTAGATATTGTTGAACGTCTACTTAGCAATATTTAGCTATATCAAGACGAGAACAAATTTGTAATTAAATAATCAATTGGGGTTGGGGAACAGGAAATTTATATTACCACAAAAAAGTAGGGCGACATCGATCACCTACGGACCACTCAAAAGAGTTTGCATAGTTTGCTGCAGGGGCTCATGCAATAACGTGTAAGTAGCATGGCATCTGTACCAACACGAGGACCTGAGTTTGCATTCCATCCGAAAGATGGGTTAGGTATTCATTCATCCCGCACAACCACGAACATTTAGTTTTGAAGGGGTTGTACCGAACAGCCTAGGATACTGCGTCCTATTTCTATATTCTAGGGATCCATCGGGGACAGCCATGTTTAGGAGGGATCATACTCAAAATGTCGGACACACTATCTAAGGGAACAATATTCAACGTGAGCAACTTTAAACAGAAACAAACATTTTCCTGCTTCTTTTAACTTTCTAATTCATTTCATTGTTTAACAATGTTCTACCTAAAAGTTTTTAGGCAAATCATAAAATTGTGCAATTATTTTATTAAAAAGACTTCAAGAGCATCATTTGCATTTTATATGTATGTCAATTTATGTTTTTGTTTTCGATGTGTCCTTTGTCTGCCTTAGATGTACCATAGCATTGCGAAGTCTGTTATGAATTATTTTTAGGAGTATTCATTTGGTTTGTTGCTTTGGTATTCGTATGAGATTTTGCTTCAGTTAGTTTCAGTAGTTACAAATGTACTTTCTAGATTCAGTTAACGTTCGAGTACCCTTTTTGATATTATAAACTGACAAATCTGCATGATGAACATGAACTTCCAAAATCCAATTACTTTCGTGATTTCTGGTATTTCTAAATTCCGACTGCACAGTCATTTGCCCATAATTTCAGATCTAAGCACTTTTTCTCCGCCCTTTTTTTCCATGGTAACGATTGCCTCTAAAAACAAATAATCAAGCTATGGCGAACACGTTTTCTTATCTTATATGTGCTTCAAATTGTAAACTAATTCCGAGGGCTTACGATTACCGTAGGTACTGTAGGTATATTTACACTATCTCCCTTAATTGTAATCGGTTACAATTAAGGGAGGTCCTGCAACCGTAAATGTAACCGGGATTACATTTAATGGTGGCCCTTAACCTTAAATGTAATCGGATTACATTTAAGGTAGGGATTACACTTAAGGGCTCAACAGACGACTAGTTCGACAATTAAATTTCTCTTCATTGCTGATGAAATTCAAATATTTGGGAAACAAAAAAGTCAAAATATAAGACTTGTAATGGCTTACTGAAGTCAAGCACAGAGAAGAGGCATTTATCAACTGATATCATTATCACATTACTATTAAGTTTGAAAGCCAATATACTGCATATTTTTCTAGGCACGAAGCTCCAAGTAGCATCTACGCTCTTAATGTTTTTGTTTGGCATTAATTGACGCTGTAAAGCTTGTTTGGTGTGGCTACGTTTTCAATGTATCTTAGCCTCCTTATAACGTTAACCATAACAGACACAATGAGAATATAGTCCAGATTTTAAACACTTACAGCCTAGAAATCGTTTGTAGTTGCTTTTTTAGAATAAATAGTTATTTATAAAAGATATTTAAAAACAAGTATAAGCACTTCACTGCAAAAGAAATATCTAATTTACTAATTTTCAAACCCAATAAATTCTTTGCAAATACATGGTAAAACAAAGCTTTACAGGATCTCTTATATTTTCAATCTTCGATTGGTGACAAACATCGGTAACTTACAAATCCATAACTTTTTCTAAATCTTCAAGCGTCAAAGAGTCGATTCTAGATATCTGGTTTCTGGCCACACTTCTGAGAGAAAGAAACAAAAGTGCTGATATACAAAAAACTTTTTGTAAAAAAAATTATGCCAGTTTATTCAATTAAGAGCTACATGTAGATCCCCCATGGGCATGTATATCACCCACTCCTTCTTCAAATTAAATGGATAAAATATTTTCAAAACTGCAAATAGGATCTAATAAAATTTGATAGGCAATTTTTTGGAGACTGTAAAATGATATATGAAAACAGCACCTCCTTTATCTAATATTTGGGACTTCGTGCAGTATGTATTATTTTATTTGTTTTATTATAAATTAGAATGTATGTGATGTTTTCACACATTTTGTTATTCTTTAAAGGTGACGGATGGGTTGATAGTGGACTTTTGATTCATATAATATAAAATGTGTATGGCTTTGGGATGAAAACTTCGTTGGGATAACTCATAATTCTTAAAATGAAGGTGTGGTTAGCCGTAACTGGTAATCTTTCAATTCATTTAATAATGACTTATTTAGATAAAATATTGTTTAACACTTGACCATTGGACCAATGTGTGATTAAAGGACAGGATACAAAAATCTTTGTGACATTTTATATTTCTAAGGTATCAATAAAATTCCGAAAGCACCTGTTTTCAAATCTGTTCGTGTCGTTCATGTAAAGTGTTGCTATTTGAGAATTCAGGTTATTGTAAAGTTCTCAAAATTAATTAAGATATATAACTCTGCAAATTGATTCAATTGTCGAGGAATCATTGATTATTATGATTATTAGTAAATACTTCTTCCTAAAAAGTTGAATGGTTGTTTTTTTTTTTTTTTTTTTTTTTTTGATGAAATTTCATTTTTTACAGAACTGTACTGGGATTCTACAGTCTATATCAGCCTAGGCTTCGTTTTACATATATGAGCCAGCTATTTCAGAAGTATGAAATAAATGATGAAGACATGAACTTTCCACATCAGCCTAGTTATCATGTCTTTACGTCTCGGGCTGGTATAGCAGTCTAGGGATTTATATAAAATTTTGATTGTTGCTTTGCAACATATAAATAAAATACGTAAGAAGTTAGAAATGAATTAGTCTTACTATGCATCGTTCTGTTTAAGCTTTGATATACATATTATATCGGTACTTTGTAACAGTAACATAATAACTTTCATATATTCACTTGCAACAACATTTAAGGCTGACATCCAAACCCAGTAGTGTACAAACATTTAATATTTTTTGTAGTTGTTTTCTTTTCTTTTACTTTATAATTTATTTTATTGTTAGTATAGTATCCTGCAAATGCTTTTATTCATATTAAAACATTGATAACTGGAATTAACGATTACATTCCTCAGTCCAGACGGAAAATGCAAAAGAAATACGAATATGAAAGACAACTTTTAGGATTTGATACTTGCTTTTACAAAAAATGATTATATATGAAGATTATAACACCTGTTGAAATTTTACTCTCATTTTGTTTAAATTTTTAGATTTGGTTAATTTCGTTATGCTGTACACGTGTTTCAAGGAGTAACTTCTCATCAGTAGCATTTGAAACCAATTATATGGAAAGCAACAATTAAAAGTAGTGAAGAAGTACTCATTATTCTCAGTATTCTTTAGTGGTTAGAATTTTGACAAAAACAATAAGTTTCTATAAAATGCAAGGTAAAATTTTTTATGTCAGACAAGTCAGTAAAAGAAACCCTTCATTGTTTATCTAAACCACCTCTTAATGATGTAACTGCACCTTTTCCTCGAATCTACAAAGCTGAAAATTTGATTATAAACATCAGAAGTAGAATTTTCTTCACTCCTCATGTTTCTCTTTTACCGGTATTACCACTTAGGCTTTCCCTTCTTAGCAACCGAGGGTACAAGCCCAGTTGTTAAGTACTTTTTTGCAAAATCCAGATCATTTGAAAAGTTATAACTTCAAAGCTATATCATAAGCTAATTTTCGTCTTTGTTTAAATTACTCTTTATGAGCTCTTCCATATGTGTGGACTTAAAGTGCTCCAAATGCTTGGTTTTATAAGCAAATAAGAGACGTATAAGATATCGGAATTGGCATTTAAAGCCAAAATTGACAACAATCTCGGTAAGACATTTCCTGGTATTGCTTGATGGACATTATTATTCTTGAAATAATGTTAAGTCAATTGAAATATAAATATACTACTCAAAAAAAAAAAACGATGCACAGTTAATTTTGAAAATATTTTTGTATTTCCCAATTTGAAGTTTTTATTTAAGAGTATTAATGTATTTATCGTCAAAACGCATTGGTTCATTCTATTTTTAAATCAATTCTGGAACGGATTCCATGAAAATTCGGTATGTTAGTTTTTCGACCGATGATCAAGTTCGCCGCTATCAACTGATCGGTGTTTTAAATTTCTTGATGTCAATAATTAGGACACTTCATCAGGTTTTTTAATAAAAAAATGGAGAGCAATGTCTCATTCCGATGCCCCGGTCATTCCAAAATCAACGTGGACATTGACTTAGCACGGTCAGAGCGTCGATCTTGATTTTTTCTTCGCAATGCATTTATACGTGAAAAGAAGAACAAAGTAGAGACTATTGATTAAATTAATATAAGCAAACCTGCTCATAGCAGGTCCCGTAAAACGTCACAACGTCAAGATCGCGTAACAAGCGTTTTAAACTTATGGGGACGGCAGTGGAAAGCGGAAAATATGTTTGAGGAATTCAAAGTTGACATAGCAAAATAGATTTGAAGTCAGTCGGATCGAAAATGTAATGGTTTGGTAAAAAGAGAGTATTGACATACTCACTATTTACGTCTGTAAACAGAATTTTCGGATAATGACATTGACTGGACCGGGGATCGTTCAGAAATTGTAAGAGGCATTTTTTTTGGCATAATGCTAATTTTAACATACAAAAAATACATGTTGTCTACGAGTCATGGTTTTCTGCTAGTTAGTAAAATATTATTTTTGATAAAATCTGTGTATTGTTTCTTTTGTTGAGTAGTATAGTTAAATGACTTACAACGTCGTTAGATGGTCCAGGAATACAAACACTCTTGAAGGTAACTCTGTTATAAGATTCCCATCCATATGTCTGGAAATTGAACAAACATTATTTGGAAATCTGTCATGGTGAAAAAACAGTTGCATCAACGGCAAATTCAAATATATTGATTTTGAATGTACATCAAGTAACTAATGAAGCTTGAACAAAATTAATATAACAGTTTGATTTGCAATGAAAGCACACTCAGAAGTGGACACTATCAAGACATTATCGGGTCATTGTGAAGGCGTCATGGTTGCTATACTGGCATCATGATTTGTACTATTTGTCGTGTTCATATGCGTAATAAAATGAATATAGAATGCATATAAATTATTGAAATAAACAATCGATTAACTGCACTAAAATAAAAATTTCAGCTTATTTCAATTTATTATTGAGTTTTATTTATCATGTTGTGAATTTCCGATAAAATTAATACAGGACATTTTGTTTTTGATACGGCGTAACACACTAAGCTCACTCTATCGGGCTCCCATGATACTGACCGTGATAAAGTCCGTATCAAAAACAAAATGTCCTTTATTCCATATATCCTTCAAATTCTTCAACGACTTTTACAACTTTGATCAACATAAACGAATCCATGGAAAATTAAGACAATGAGACAGTTTATAAAATTCAGAGATGCACATGTATATAAATTACAAAAAACTGATCCTTAAAACTGGATTTGCATATTTGAACAACAAATTAATCACTTTTTACTGTGTATTGTCTCTCTTCAAATTGCCTTTTTAATGATACTCAAATATGTGCTAAGTCTATTTATCTCGTATATCGATATATCAGATACAATTAACGAAGTAAAATTCTACTACAAAATTTTCATAAACTTTATACTCACAAATAGTCCAGATAATGAAGGCTGTCAAATACCCCGGCTTCGATATGAGCTATATTGTTTGAATGGATTTTTCTGTAAAGAAATTTCACTCTCGGGTACCTGTATTTCTGCATGTAAATACATGTTTCATTGAATATGTATGTATAATTGTGATTTTTTAGTTCTTCAATTGTTAAATCTTAAATGTGCAATATTTAAGACTGGATGTAGCGTTGCTACATATTTTTTCATGGTGTTTAATAAAGTTTAGGATAGTATCAAGGACAAGATTTTTGGAGCCAAATACAAAAATAAAAAGTCGCATAGCAAACAGTAAATTTAGTAATGCTGTACACGTGTTTCAAGGAGGGAAAGCCATAATCCAAAAATAGTCAAAAAGAAGTGCTCATTGCCAAAAATATCAAAATAGGAAGCAAAATCCAGTCCTAAATCATTTATTGTATTGTTTGATAAAAATCGACCGAAGTTATGAATGTTTAGGTAAAATTGTAGTCAACCAACAAGAGGTGCAACCTAGAACAACCAATATATCAGAAGAATTAAAGTTACTGTGGAAATTTAGAGAAAATGATATTCTTTTTCAAAACGGACGTATTCAGATAGTACATTGGAAATACAGAACGCAGCATTATATCAAAGTCAGGCATAGGACGTATGTGTTGTCCTTATATTGGTTTAATAGTATACAGTTATTTAATGTGTTGTCAGGCAACAGACCAAAATATTTTCCCGAGGCAATGGAAACAGCTTAGCGAGTTGTATCTATTACAGAGGGAAAAATAATTCTGAGGTATTGCCGGATTACACATTAAATAAATAAAAAAACGAAAAAAGCCCAAATTTTCGGAGTTTACTCCTTTTGCAAGGATGTAAAGAGAACAAATACTTGTGCATCACCATAAACCGAAACTCGTGTTGGAGACGACATTATTGACACATGTCTATGTCAATGGTGTTGTATCTACTCTCTTTACATCATCGCAAAAGGAGTTAACTCCGAAAAGTTAAAAGTATTCTTTCTTGTTTATATTGTTTTAGGATTAATCTTATTTCACATTTTTTATTTTGTTGTTTTCCATGTATGACAGCTACACAAACGTTCTTACACTGTCTACTTGAAAAGATACTTAGCTGTCTCGCAACATTCATATTTTACACATATACATGTTTTATTACTCAAAAGGGAAAAAAATTGTCCAAATTGCCATTTGAAATACTCAGATTTACTCCAACTATTATGATTATGATACACAAATGATGATTGGCAACATTTTTTTTTGTTCTGTCAGTCAGAACTCTTGATGTTTTGTCTTCAGTGTGTCTTGTAATATTTTTCACACTATCAATAATTTGAAGTTGTTCATTACAAAGAACTTAAATTGCAGAAAATGGTTCAATCGAACATACCAACACAAAGAAATCCATGTCACTCAAATCAAATACCTTGTCTCTCTCATGCTTTTATGATATTTTGATTTTTACGTGATTGTTAAATCATTAATCGCAAAAAAAATTCGTATTGACTCATTTGTTTTCTCTTTACAAAAATTTAGTCCATGCTATGTATAAGTTATTACTAACACAAGATTAACAAAAACGAGCATGTTGGTAATATTAATTTAGTAAATGAAACATGTTTTGATTAGGCGTGAATTGATGAAGAAAAATGGTCTGGTAAATAGTCCATCCAACTTAAGCCTGTTTAAGATTTTTCAATGTCAAACTTATTTTTATTTATTTGGCTTGTTTTTGTATTTAACGTATATTCGTTGTCCAAAACTCAGACGAGCATAATCTTTAATACAATTAGCCCTTAAAACGGGACATGTCATTTAATTGACTAGAATTAAACGCAACATACGTTCATATTTATGCGTAGTACCCCAAAACTACCCTACAACCTTAAAAATATGAGCTTTGTTAATTTTGTTTTTGGAAGTTCACAACAAAAGTAATTCGTACATTTAACTATATGTGTAGAAAAGAATCAAATACCGTTTATTGGCATTTGCAACCAAATGTATACAAATCTTGAGAATACTTTATTTCTTCAGTTATTTAATTAATTTAACATATACTTTTATTCGACAGTTATAAAGGACATTGAAAAGATACGAAATATAGCCTACCTGTGCCAATTATAAGCGATTAATTTCAATTCAAAATGATTTCAGCTTTTTAACATATTTGATTTTATAGTCTTCCAAACATTAAAATTTTATCAATACTGAAGAGACATAAGTTGTCTAAATGCGCATATGTAGAAAATAAATTCACAGTAACTTCGGTATTAGGTTGTTTGTTACCACTGGGTCGATGCCTCTGCTGGTGGACTGTTAGTCCCCGAGGGTATTCACCAGCCTCATAGTCAGTACTTCGGTGCTGAACCGAAAGCCGACTTTATTCCGAACCTTGCAATATCTAAATTTTTGTAAATTTTGTTGAAAACTAAGGAGTATCTCCCTCATGCAAAGTTCTGTCCATCGATGATTTTGGCTTTACATTTAAATCATATTGGGTATTTGTTCCCTATCAGCTTTTTAATATATTTGATTCTATGGTCTTCCAAACGTTTAGATTTTATCTGCACTGTAGAGACAGAAGTTGTCGAAATGCACATATGCAGAAAATAAATTCACAGACTAACTTCGATATTTAATTATTCAAACAATTAAAGAATGAACACTAGTAACTAGTAACTTATGTCACATATGAAATATAACAATCAAAATAGAAGAATACTGAAAAATTGTTAGGCCACTAAAATAAGATGACGTAATTGTTTTCAAAGTTTTTAAACAATAAAAACAAGGAAGAAAACATAATAATGAAGAAAACAGTAAGGAAGATTTCAAAATTAAAATTTTCAAAAATGGGTTAATGTTTTGTAGCCATATCATTGATAAAACGTTCATTGATCATCTGCTGAAGTAAACTTACAAGGATCTAATGCTTACTGTTTTTCACTGTACAGATCTTATTCCGAATTTGCAATAACTTTTTTAAGTAAGAATTGTTTTCAACTGATCTCAGACCAGTCATAAAGCAGTAATGAAAACTTCACATTATTAACTTTAGAAATGTTTCATAGCCTTAACTTCTCTGAACTGTTCTGGTCGAAGAGCCCTGACTGCTGTGACTTGTTCTGGCCATAGAGCCCCGACCGCTCTAACATATCATAGAATCCTGACTTTTTTACCTGCAATTGAGCCTTGACTGCCTTTTGTTTTTAAATTTAGAGGCCATAAATGTTTGTCTTGTTTTGGGACTCTACGACTGGTCAGAGCAGTCGGGATTCTATGACAGGTTAGAGCGATCAAGATTCTAGGTCAGTGTTCCAAGTTAACTTTAAGTTAACTTATGACTCTTCTCATGACTGCTCCCCAAGTGAACTTGGACGAAAGGTTATTTCTGCACTTAACTGTATACTGCAAGTTTTTTTTTGTTTCATTTACAATTACGTATTTTACTTAACTTATACCTACAGTGATTTCAGACTTCTTAGATTTTTAAAAACGCCTTTCTCCAGTCTGGACAGCTTATTTTGGTGGAGACTTCTGAAATATATACTAAGTCATTGGCATTATTGTTATACCTTGTATCAAACCATCTATAAAAAAAAAGAAAAGAAAAAAACAAGATGTGTTTGCGAAACACTACATATGCCCACAGATTCTACAGTAAAATATATGAAAATACCCAATTTTACCCCTTTTTGAACTCTTCGACCTTGACCTTTGACCATGATCTTTTTTTTTTTTTTTTCATATTTATGTTCCACTTACCAAGTATGAAATGTCTACCTTGCATATGTTGTGAAACACGTTTTCATCGTACGATGTGAAGTTGATTTTGTGTAAATAATATCTTTTATGTTGCCAAAGGATTGAATTTCGGGAATTGAATGGTTCCTTTTATCATTATTTTTAAACTGTAGAGTTGTTTCATTCTGAAAGTTTTAGTATTTGTTGACAAATGCCGCCAACTTTCTTGACTATTTTCCATACTTGAGTTATCGGCCTTGGATTCTCGTAATCGCTGATCTGATAGTAAAACTTTTTTACGACTGCATTCCTTGTGTTAATTAATGAATAATCATTGTAAATACTGCATGATTTTAACACACTAATCGTTTAATAGTATGCATTTCACGATTTATATATTTATTATTAGATTCCATGAACTAATTTGCATATAGCGGGAATTGGGGTGTGACGTGACGTATTAGCTCTAATGTAAACAACAGCTCGGTAAGCAAATTTGAATGCCCAGCTGATCGGATGTTTTTCTGATCACACGGTCTTTTTCTAGATTGGGGATCGATTTTGACTAAACATTTAGTTAGTTTAAAGTATCTAGAGCATATATTACTAATTTTTATACAGAGTTCCAGTTAATATTTTGTCAAAAAGCAGTGTAATCTGTGACATATATTTACTGGATTCTAAGTTCAACCCAGGGGGTTTCCAGTTATTTTTGGTATTCTATTTTTAATATTTATTGATTAATACTTAAATTGCTGGAACACTGACATGCATACTTGAGTGAATTTGAACATTTATTAGTTTGAACGGATAATTTTAAGAATTATTACTTTATCACTTAATTTTGAGATTTTGAGATAAATAATTGATTGTTAACTGAAGTATTGAAATATTTATGACTGATTCGTAAAGTATTTAATTTTTACATCTTATTCATTTATCATTCATGGACTTCCGCTCGGATTCAGCACATTCCGAAACACTGGTGGCAGCGGTGCTTACTCATTTCTCGAATTTGGCAGTTAAATTTTTATATTTTTATTGTCAAAAATATTTTAATGTCCTAAAGTGAAAGTTAAAAAAAATTATTTATTAAATTTTCATTTTTTGAAATTGAGAAAGTAGTAAAAGATTGAACTTTGATATTTTTCAACCTAAATAGTAGTGTAATCTACAGGTTGAACATTTTTATACAGTCAGCAAAGTAGAGTAATCAACAGACTGTAACATATCTATTTTTACAAACCTAAAAAGTAGTGTAATCTACAGGTTGAACCTTTGTAACAAATAGCCTAAAAATAGTGTAATCTATAGGCACAGTATTGTACACATTGGACTTAAATTATTTGGTTTTATGTGAGCAGTAAAATCGCTCTTAACATGGCACATGACATACGCCCTGGCCCAATTACTCGTTCAATGGTTGAGAATTTATATAAGTCTAGTACAAATACTGATATTACTGAGGTAGGTTATGAAGTTGAACATTTTCTGAACATTTTGATAACAGAGAGGCTATTCATAGTTTAGAGCAACAGTTAGTTCAATCTGATATTGATGGTAAAGAACATAGTCAGGCAGGTGAGAATACATGTTCTGGTTTGTTGGGAAACAGATGTCAAAGTGAAAGTGCTTTGAATATTGATAAAGGTAGAACTTTAGGTACTAACAGTAATACTATTGATGAACTTGAAAATCTTAGACTGGAAAACAGGAGATTGACTTTAGATTTGTATTAGGTGAGGGGAAAACTTGACTTGTGTTCACGGGAATTAGATTATAGTAGGAGAGAGTTGGATGAGTTGAAGAGTTCCTTCACATTTACAAGTGATAATTTATATTCTGTCACTAAAGATTTAGTAGATGCTAGGTATGATTTAACTAAATCACAAAATTAGGTAACAGAATACAAAAGGTCAAATACAACATACAGAAATGAAATAGCTGAGTGTAGACAGGTAAATGCACAACAGCAAGATGAGTTCAATAAGCTCCAACAAGATAATTTACAATGTCAAAAAGAGATTGAAATACTTAGAAATGAACTTTTAAGGCAGAAAGAAATAAAGGTATACAGGGAACCAGTAAGATCAGGTTTTCAGGACAGCAGTACATATGAATATAATCATGGTTATACAACAGGTAGTTATTCAGGAAATACTATGAGCAGTATGCCAGTTCCAAATACATGCATGAATTATGCACCTCAAGTAGGGATATTATCCAATAGTAACTCAGGTACTTTCAACAGTAGTCATACAGATGAACCCAAGTTTAGGATGACACATTATAATGGAAAAAGTGACTTTGCAAGTTTCTGGAGTGTATTTCAAATTGGGGTAAGAAAGTTCAACTGGGATAATAGTAAACAAATTGAACAACTTATGTGTTGTTTAAAAGATGATGCTTTAGCATACGTTACAAAACTTCCAGCAAATGTACAAGGTAATATAATACTAATACATGAAGCATTAGACAGGAGCTATGGTGAGCATGTGCTTCCTGAGCAGTATAGGGAACAACTTAACCAGGTTAAGAAACAGTACAAAGAGATTTATCAGAGTATGTTGCACGTGTATCAGACTTAGCACATAAAGCATATCCAGGTATTAATCCCCCAGAATTACTTGATACATTGATCATTGAAAATATACTTAGAGGTTTGAATGACCAGAG
>MJUU01020160.1:59950-70102 GCA_002080025.1 Modiolus philippinarum
CTGAAAGCATATTGCTGTGATGTTGTTCCTGACTGGGTAGATCATTTGAAGAACCAACTACAAATCTAAGTAAATCACAATCAGGGCATGCTGTCAGTGTTCGTTTTTGAAACACTTTATTTTTTAGTTGTACATATTGAATTTTGTAGACACAATGTCTGATAATCTTTGCTACTTCTGTGCCTGGAATGACTGTACCTTTAATACAGACAACAAAAGAAGTGGTATTTGGCATGTCATCTGTAACCACATTCCGAAAGAAAAAGTACCTTATCATTGTAGCCTATGTGGATATAGAAGCATAACGCGAAAACAGTTAGTGAAACATGTAAATTTATACAGACCACACCAACAAAAGAAAGCAGAACTAGAACTTCATGAAAATATTGATGATGAGACATATTTTAAAGTAGCTGAAATTCCGTATAATGTTACCTGGGGTCAAAACAGAACTTTCGATCTTTTTATCATGGATCCGTTCAACCCAGTCGAAATTGTAGAGGAGGAGCAAGTTGTTGAGGAGGTTGTAGAAATGGTCACGGAGGAAGTAGATGAAGCAGAGGAGATTGTTAATGTGGATGAAATAACTGGAAGAAATGAAACACTTGACTTAAAAATCACTACAGAGGATAATTCATGTCAGACAGATGAGGATGTAACAGTAAGAGATCTAAAAAGAGAAATTAACGTTATGAAGGGGCAACAACAAGCAGAACTTTAGAGATTTGGATCATATATAGAAAGATTAGAGGAGAAGCTGAAACAGAAAGACCGGGAAATTGAACTATTAAGACGAAAATTGAGAGGAGATATGAGGATGGAACATCAGAGACGGGGAAGGAGTAATATCTTGTGTGCAAGAAACAATGTATTTATTGAAGACCAAGAGAACAGTCCACCAGATAAAAAAGTCAAAAGTGTTGTAGCAAAGAAACTGTTTTAACTGTATTTTGGACATTTTGAAATTGTGTATTTTGTTGTTTAAAATGATTTAACAGTAATTGAAATTCTGGAAACATAAACTCATTCATTTCTAAAATATTTAAATTATTGGTAAAGTAACAACAAACTGAAAACAAAACTTGGATAACCATTTATTTCATAATTTGAAATTAACATCTTCTTTGACTACTTCTGAACATTCATCTGAAATATAAGTGTTTATCATATAATTTGAAATGAAAATCTTCTGTGCCTGCTTTTGAACATTAATTTGAAATATTCAAGCATTTCAAACTTAATAATTGATATTTTTACTAAAACTTAAATTGAAAATTTTAAAAGTTTTCAAAAAGTTTAAATTTTCATGATATACATGTATTTTACTACATGTATGTAAGAGTTTTTAATTTTATTTACAATGTTTTGTGAACAAACTAATTTAGTATGTTTGACCTCATGCTAAAAAGGGGTGTAATCCTCAGCATGTTTACTTGTTATGTTATTGGAACATGCAGTATGCACTGGATATATAAATATTTGATGTAACATGTATTGACTGTGCTAAAAAGGGGTGTAATCCTCAGCACACAAAGATGAAAAATGTGAATGAATTTTTTACACAAGGCACTCTTTTTATTGGAGAAATTTTTTAGATAACATTGAATTGAAATAACAAAATCCTTTCAATTAAGTTTAACTATTTTGGGGACAAAATAGATACTATGAAGGGGGCAGTGTTGTGAAACACGTTTTCATCGTACGATGTGAAGTTGATTTTGAGTAAATATAATATCTTTTACACTTACGTAATTTTCATGTTGCCAAAGGATTGAATTTCGGGAATTGAATAGTTCCTTTTATAATTATTTTTAAAGTGTAGAGTTGTTTCATCCTAAAAGTTTTAGTATTTGTTGACAAATGCCGCCAACTTTCTTGACTATTTTCCATACTTGAGTTATCGGCCTTGGATTCTCGTAATCTCTGATCTGATAGTAAAACTTTTATACGAGTGCATTCCTTGTGTTAATTAATGAATAATCATTGTAAATACTGCATGATTTTAACACACTAATCGTTTAATAGTATGCATTTCACGATTAATATATTTATTATTAGATTCCATGAACTAATTTGTATATAGCGGGAATTGGAGTGTGACGTGACGTTTTAGCTCTAATGTAAACAACAGCTCGGTAAGCAAATTTGAATGCCCAGCTGATCGGATGTTTTCTGATCACACGGTCTTTTTCTAAATTGGGGATCGATTTTGACTTAACATTTAGTTAGTTTAAAGTATCTAGAGCATATATTACTAATTTTTATACAGAGTTCCAGTTAATATTTTGTCAAAAAGCAGTGTAATCAGTGACATATATTTACTGAATTCTAAGTTCAACCCAGGGGGTTTCCAGTTATTTTTGGTATTCTATTTTTAATATTGATTGATTAATACTTAAATTGCTGGAACACTGACATGCATACTTGAGAGAATTTGAACATTTATTAGTTTGAACTGATAATTTTAAGAATTATTACTTGATCACTTAATTTTGAGATTTTGAGATAAATAATTGATTGTTAACTGAAGTATTGAAATATTTATGACTGATTAGTAAAGTATTTAATTTTTACATTTTATTCATTTATCATTCATGGATTTCCGCTCGGATTAAGCACATTCCGAAACACATAGTTAAAAAGTTATAGCCAAGGTTAAAGTTTCGAACGCACAGACAAACAGACATACGGGACAAAAACAATATGCCACCCCATCTTCCATCTGTTGGCATAAAAAAACTCGAGATCAATGTGTATGAGAAAAGGTTCTGCATTATATTTTTCATCGACTACACTTAAAACAATGGTTTCTGTTGCAAATTATAAAATCTGTATCATTATAATTTTGTCACACTCTCAAAACTTTTTTACGGCACATAAATCTATTTCTTATACTCACTGTGCAAAATGATAGATTGAGACTCTTTATGAAATAATGTAGTTTCGTATAAATATGGTAGACTATCTTACCTGAAGTTATGAAAGATCTGGCCTGCAAAACGGACACATCGATTTCAAAAGATATGACATCTCTATCATTTAGCACCAATGATAACAAATGACAGATCCCTATTTACCGATCTGCTGTAAAAAACCTCTTGATAGATAATAACATATTTGAATGATTCTTAAGTACTTTACAAAAAGGACAGATTTTTTTTATTATTTCGAAAATATTGAAACTTGGTATATTTAATGTTCGCGCATTCATGTGTAAAACGGTAAATATCTAGAGGCTCAGGGACTGAGCCTGTATCGCTCATCTGACAAAATGCTTCTATGCCATGCATGACCAACAATAATGTTTTTTTTTACCAATGGAGTCTAATGTTAAGCTATGTCCTCCATTGCAACCCGTGTTTTTTGTCTGATCCTATTGAAATGAGTAACCTTTACAAAGGACCTTCTATACATCATTCCCATAGTTTAGTTAAATTTGCTAGAATAGTTTCAGAGAAGATGATGAAAAAAGGATAATTTTCTCAAAGGCTGCAATGTTAAACTATGTTTTGCGTTGGTTGCCATGTTTTTCGTCGTAACAATTTTTGTAAAGAACCTTCCGTATATCATTCCTTTCAAGTTTGATCAAATTTGCTTTATTGCACGTGGTTTCAAAGAGAAAATGAAAATGTGATTTTTCAATAGGGTCCAACTTTGGTATTTAGTTATTTCAGAGGAGAGGATGAAAATGGATTTTTCCTACAGGGTTGAATGTAAAACCTAAGTTCCTCGCTGGCGGCCATGTTTTTTTTATCGAATCCGAACCAAATGAGCAATCTTTGACATCATTCCTGTAAAGTTTGGTTGAATTTGATGCAGCGGCTTCTGAGCAGAAGATGAAAATGTGATTTTCCCATAGGGTCAAATGTTAAACTATGTTCTGTGCTGGCATCAATGTTTTTATCTGATCAGAAAGAACTGAATGAGCAATCTTTGTTAAGGACCCTCAGTACATAATTCCTGTAAAGTTTGGTTGAATTTGCTTCAGCAGTTTTAGAGGAGAAGATGAAAATGTGCAAGTTCTGCGCTGGTGGCTATATTTTTTGTCGGATCAGAATGAAATGAGCAACCTTTGTAAAGGACCTCTAGTGCATCATTCTTGTAAATTTTGTTTGAATTTGCTTCAGGGGTAAAAGATGAGAAGATGAAAATGATTTTTCCCATAGGGCCATTGTTAATCATGGCGGCCATGTTTTTGTCGGATCAGATCAACATGAACAATCTTTGTAAAGGACCTTTGGTACATCATTCCTGTAATGTTTCTTTGAATTTGCTTCAGCGGTTTCAGAGGAGAAGATGAAAATGTGATTTTCCCAAAGGGTAAAATGTTCAACTATGTTCCTTGTTGGCAGCTATGTTTTTTATAGGATTCAAGGGAAATGAGCAATCTTTGTGTAAGACCTTTATTACATCATTCCTGTAAAGTCTGGTTGAACTTACTTCAGTGGTTTCAGAGGAGAAGATGAAAATATGATTTTCCCATAGGGTTCTATGTTCATCTATATTCCACTCTGGCGGCCATGTTTTAATCGGAACAAAATTAGCAGACGTTGTTTAGGACCTTTAGTATATCATTCCTGTAAAGTTTGGTTGAATTTGCTTCTGTGGTTTCAGAGGAGAAAATGAAAATGTGATTTTTCACATGGGGTTCAATGGTAATAAACTATGTCCCGTGCTGGCTGCCATGTTTTTCATCGGATCGAAACAAAATGAGTACTCTTTGTTAAAGACATTAAGTACATCATTCCTGTAAAGTTTGGTTGAATTTGTTTCTGCGGTTTCAGAGGAGAAGATGAAAATGTGATTTTCCCATATGGTCCAATGTTAAACTATGTCCCGTGCTGGCGGCCATTTTTTTATCGGATTAGAACAAAATGAGCAATCTTTGTTAAGGACCTTTTCTACATCATTCCTGTAAAGTTTGGTTTAATTTGCTTCTTTATTTTCAGAGGAAAAGATGAAAATGTTATTTTCCTATAGGGTCCAATGTTAAACTATGTCCCATGCTGGCGGCCATGTTTTAATCGGATCGGAACAAAATGAGCAACCTTTGTTAAGGACCTTTGTTTCATTAATCCTGTAAAGTTTGGCTGAATTTGCTTCAGTAGTTTCAGAGGAGAAGATTAAAATGTGATTTTCTCATAGGGTCCAATGTTAAACTATGTCCCATGCTGGCGGCCATGTTTTTATCAGATCAGAACAAAATGAGCACTCTTTGTTAAGGACGTTTAGTACATCATTCCTATAAAGTTTGGTTGAATTTGCTTTTTTTGGTTTCAGAGAAGATGAAAATGTGATTTTTCCCACAGGGTACAATGTTAATAAACTATGTCCCGTGCTTGCAGCCGTGTTTTTTTATCATATAGGATCAAAATGAACACTCTTTTTTTAAGACATTTAGTACATCATTCCTGTAGTTTGGTTGAATTTGCTTCTGTGGTTTCAGCCTGTAAAGTCAGGTTGAATTTTCTTCATGGGTTTCAGAGGAGAAGATGAAAATGTGATTTTCCAATAGAGTCCAATGTTAAACTATGTCCCGTGCTGGCGGCCATGTTTTAATCGGATCAGAACAAAATGAGCAACCTTTGTTGGGGACCTTTGGTACACCATTCCTGTAAAGTTTGGTTGAATTTGCTTCAGTGGTTTCAGAGGAGAAGATAAAAATGTGATTTTCTGATAGGTCTAATGTATAACTATGTTTCGTGCTGGCGGCCATGTTTTAATCGGATCAGAACTAAATAAGCATCCTTTGTTAAGGACCTTTGATACATCATTCCTGTAAAGTTTGGTTGAATTTGCTTCAGTGGTTTCAGAGGACAAGATGAAAAGGTGATTTTTCCCATAGGGTCCGATGTTAAACCTAAGTTCCGCACTGTGGAGGCCATGTTTTTATCGGATCGGAACGAAATGAGCATTCTTTGTTAAGGACCTTTAGTACATCATTCCTGTAAAATTTGGTAGCATTTGCTTCAGTGATTTCATAGGAGAGGATGAAAATGTGAAAAGTTAACAGTCAAAGGACGACGGACCCCAAGTGATGGCAATAACTCACACTGACCCTTTGGGTCAGGTAAGCTAAAAACTCGTACTATTTGTAACGTTGATTCCCAATAAATAACCAAATGAGTTAAGACCGACAAAACGTACTCACAATTCTTCAAGATTTATCAAGTCTTCAAAAATCTTCGTCGATAACTCTGTTATTTGATTTGAGTTGAGAATCCTACAATGAAACACTTACAAAAACGATTTTAACAATCTCTCAATGACCCTCACACGGGCACCAATCTCAAAGTGCACAAGAAAAATCGTAATGGTAATATCATGTTATGAGTGATGATATCGAGGTCACCACTTCGAAATGCAAGAACCAACATTTGTCATCGTATATCGGGTAAAATACTATATATATTTTTTAAAAAGTCGGAGAATGTAATTCGATCGTTATTAATACTAGGAAGATGTGCATACAAGAATTTTATCTATAGCACTGAATTTGTTGCTAAATTACTGTTTTTGATGGCTTCAACTTATTAAATTTTTGACAAACGGTCTGAAATCTGTCCTTTTCTCAAAATTCGGTATACTAACATCTGGAAAATTCTTTTGTTCGTGGGGTTCCAATTTTTGTGGATTTCGTGGTTTGAAAAAAAAACACGATAAGAATTTTCACAATGTATGTTTCCGTTTAGTTTAAATGCATAGAATTAGAAACCATGAATTTACGTACCAACAAAACTGGGATATTTATGGAAACATCGAAAATTGATGTTTACTAATAAAAGTACATCCACAGTATACTAATATTAATATATGTGACATTGTAATATTTAAATATTGTCTTCAAAAGTTTCTTTGACGCTAGTAAAAGTAAAATTTTATATGATATCATAGATTTTGTGAATGGTCACGAGTTATGATATCAGGTTATGAGTTGCAGGAAGCGTTATGAGTGATATGACCCAAGGGAAAAGTAAAATATAGTCGCCATTTCAGAAAGTATCTTCCAAGATGAATATCACTGTTGATCGATTTAGGAAAATACAATGATACTTTATAGAGATATCCCATAAAAGTACGTAACGGTTCACGAACGTGTAGGGACCATTCATTTTAGTTGTTGAAATAAAATACTATCGTAACAAAATATCAGACTAAAAGAGTTTCAATGGACACGAGGGACATTATGAAAAAGAAATAAGAATAATTGCAACTTAGAAAAAAGAAAGTGCAGCATACTAAGAACATAAAATATTTTGCGTACTACTCTCGTCAAAGCTGGTCATACGTAAACTATACCTATCTAAACGTGCTTAAAGTATATCCTTGACATTTATCGAAAAATCAATTGACCCATTATACTTCACCGATATTTAAATACATGTATAGATGCATATAGATATAAATAGACGATGTAAATGCATTTTATTAGCATAGACTCTTTTGTTTCCGCTGATCGTATTGTTGTTTTTTCTCTGATTTTTGAAATATTTATTTTATTAATTTTGATCTTGTATCTTTTTAGTATATGCGTTTTGGTTGATCACCGCAATTATCACAATGAATCTATAAAACTGCCCTTCATGCAGTAGTGAAAACGTTGACATCGAAATGGCACTTGTTTTTATTTTTTTTTAATTTTTATTCATTAATATCTAAAAACTGAGAAGTCACTGTTAATTTAGGTTAAACATAATACCATTTCGACAAATTATGTTTCTTCAGTGCAGATAATATCAAACGATTTGGAAGACCATATATAAATCAGATTAAAAAAAAACTGATAAAAATCCAATATAATCTAAATATCAAAGGACAGAGCTTTGCATGAGGGAAAAACTTCTCAGTTTTATCAAAATTTACGAAATGTAGGTATTTGCTGAAATATTTTCGTAAGATTTACGATTTACATACTAAGTAGATTTATCATCCAACACGACCAATGGATTGTTTTACTCTTAATCTGCGATGAAAAAATATTTGATTTCTCAAAAACCTGGTGCACAATTCCAAAAAAACCCAAAACAAAACAAAACAAAACAAACATGAAATAAATAATAAAAAAAAAAAACAGCACACGGGTCTGCTCGATTCTTTCTCGACAAAATAATGTAACGGACATAATCATTTAATAAAGAAATTGATTGAAATGAATTCTGTAAAGGTGTTCTAATTTTTATTGTTATTTTCATTGGATTTATACCTCTTCAATGCGTTGCAAACACACAATCGTTTGTCCGTCGAATGTTTAGGTCTGAAATTTTGTGAACAAACTGACATACATTGTACTGTTTCACTAATTATCACAAACTCAAACCCTTTTCGATTTTTTGCTTTGAAATCTAAGTGGATTTAAAGTTATGCCACCTTAAACCTTCGCTAATTTTTGGGTATCTAACATCTTTTTACTGTGAACAAGTTTACAGAAAAGTTCAGATTTGGTTTGTAAGTTACTACATGTACAAATCTCAGATCAAATTCGATTTTTGGTTCAGAGATCAAAATAAAACTGTAAAATTATTTTGAAGTGCAGGTAGTTCTGGAGATATGCCCGTTAGAACTCATTTTTTCTACATGTTGGAGTTTTTTTTGAATTTGTGAACACAATGATACATCTTGTCACCAAAGTTTATATGCGAGTTGTCCCATCAAATGCCGAACATTTTGGTTGTTTACACTTCTTGGTGGATCTTTAAAATGATGGCAAGTACTTAATTAAGTGTATTTAAAATGTTGAGACAGGATCAAGGGAATCTAATGGGACGTAGGAGCGTACTGCTCTTTGAACGCCCCAAAAATGTTGTATAAACTTTGCAATTAACTCCTCGTATACCTGTAATTTAAAACACAGCCATCTTTACATATCGATAATAAAATANCCCCCCCCCCCCCCACCCACCCCTTTTATAAAATTTTGGATCAGCGTCTGAAGATTTTCCATCACTGAAATTGTAAAAATTATTCCGAAGTAATTTTATGTTTATAATCCGTTCTTTTTTATCGTGTATCAAGTTCATTGCTTTAATGGGCGGATGGCAAGTACTTAAGTGTATTTATCATGGAGATTCACCAAAGAATATTGATAAAAAAGGGTTATTGAAAAAGCTTTCTTTGGTAATATTCAGTATGAAGTCTTTTTTTTACTTTTCATTTACTTTGCAATTTTTAACGGCTTACTTTCAATGAGATTTTTATCTCGTTTACCATACTATCATAATGACGATGCATGATAAGGTGCGTTCTTTTACTTTGTATACGAAACCCCAATATGTATTATGATGTTTATTTTTTAAGAAACAAACACGATCCCTTAGACGATGTCCAACAACACACAAAAATATGTCTTTAGTATACATTATATGTAAAGAGAGCGGATGCAAGAATTACGATAACTCCTTTTTCAAAACAAAATAAACAAAACAGAGGATCCAATTCGTCATGCTTCTTGATTACAGGTAAAGGTAGCTCTCGTTCAGTTACGTACTTTATGGAATATCTCTAATAAACTATATAATAATACAAGCTTAATATCCCACAAGAGGAAAAGAAAACAGAAGAGTCCCAAGCTTCGGTGTTATGGCCTTCAATGAAGAAAACACGGAAGAACACTAAAATGTTGTGTCCTTTCGGGTCGCGGAAAAGCAAACGCACTAAGTTGTTAAGTTATATTCGATCCTGAACTTTATAAAATTGATCATTTTATTTTATTAAAGTATTTGTTTCACTGACGAAGTCCGTCGTTATTTTACAAAAAATAAATCTTGTCGATACTTATGCATGAATGATAACTTAGAATTATCTTGAGAGGTTTTTATCAGAAACCGACAATTTTCCTGGACATGTGATGATATGATTAAGGCACTGAATCTCTTGCTAGACAACATTTATGTTCGTTTCGGCACCGTCGTTTATCATCAGGTCATTGGAATCCCCATGGGTACTAATTGTGCACCTCTCATCGCAGATCTTTTTCTGTTCTGTTACGAACGGGAATTCATGAAAAAACTACAAAAAGGAACTGTACCAAATAGTGATAAACTTATTTCTATTTTCAATGATAATAGCAGGTATATTGACAATATCCTTACTATTGACAATCCCCAGTTTCTAGCATATGTTGACACCATTTACCCACAACAACTGAAACTAAAT
>MJUU01020160.1:70946-90605 GCA_002080025.1 Modiolus philippinarum
TTCCTATCGTTATTTATGTTTGTCTCTTGTTTTCATTATTGTTTTTCTGGTGCAGTTTGCTTGTAAATTGTGGCATGTGATTGTAGTTCCTGGCCATTGTAGGTGTTTGCTGTTTTCCTGTTTTTATAATTGATAGAGATCTGACGGATTTTCAGAATTTATAGTGTTGTTATACCAAGAGCTTTATTTGATCATTCGGTATCGGAATGTATATATCATGCAAGTGTTCACTTTTCATTAATTTCAGCATTTTGTTTTGAACACCTGTGGGCCGATGTTTTTATCGGTGGACTGGTAGTCCACGAAGGTATTTACAAACCCACTAGTACCCGACAACCGATTAAATTATGAAACTTGCAATATCTAAATTTTAGAAAATATCTCCTTCGTGAATAGTTTTGTCCTTAGCTGATTTTGACCTTTCTCTTAAGAATGTTTTAAATAATTTGTTCTCTATCAGCTTTTTCACATATTTCGGTTTATTGGTTTAAAATTATTTGGATTTAATCTGCACAAGAGACATAATGCAGAAAATAAATTTTATTATTCGTTATAGTTTTCATTTTATGCAAGGTGTATTTGCAGAACAGCAATTGAACAGAAACTTATTTTATAGTCGATGGGATATGGCATACAGTTGTACCAAGTTCTGAAACTATTCACTCAAGAACTTATTATACGAAAAACTATTTTGATATTTGTGGCATATTTTTGTTTTAAAAAGATTCTACCAAAGTACTAGTAATTCTTTGAGACCTTATCTACAAATTTCAGTAAAATTAACTAATTTTTTAGGCCATTTTATCATTGAGTTAATAATGATTTGTTAGAAGTTTGGTGACGGTGAAGTAGACAAATCATTTACTTATTTACAACAACAAATTAGTTAATAAAATGTTGAGCTAAAGAATTTTGTGTTTCATAAAACTGTTGATGTAGGATTTATGTAAACAATAATGTGAACTCCCACAGGCCAAAATAAATTCATTATGATCTCTTTAATCACACCCTAAAATGGTATTCCCTCTCAGAGTCATGCTGAATTCACTTTTAGTTTGCATAACTTACAATTTGGTAGGTTAAATTCATATACAATCAAGTAACAGAACCATTATCATCACCTCAGGTCAATGCGATAAACAAAAACGTCGTGCAATGTGTTCGGTTCTGTCCAGATGGAGTATAATAAATTTATTGAGTCTTTTTAATGGAAAGTAAAAAAAAATCTTTAGAACTTAATTCAAAAATATGAAAATCTCAAAATTTGGACATTTTTGTGCAAGGTTGCAATCCAGATCAGTCTCGTTTTATTTTCAAAGTATATTAATATGATTAATAATGTCTAATACTGGGGTCTTCTTTTGCATTGATTTCATTTCATATTAAGATAAGAACTTGTATAAGGAAAATGTCATTTTCAATCCTAGTGAATTCACCGGTAATCATTCCGGTTTCATGTGACCAAAGTAACCAAACTGTGTTCCAATACATATACGTATTTTATAGCACTGTTTACCCCATTAAACATAAAATATATGAAATGTTCCACTCTTATAGTACTGACTCCATACTACGTTTTTTTACCCAAAAGCCTTCAATACAGCATGCAGCGTATTTAATGGACAAGGAAAACGGCAAAATATTCCCAATTAAAAATGTTGATATGATTCTACGGAAGCGTATTAGCGCCATACAAACTTTTTTTTTATTTTGCTTTATAACGCTTTCTAACATATTTAATCTCTTTTTTTCATTTTCTTACTGTTACTAGGAATTCTAATTAAAAATACTTTCTGGTGGCCAAGTATTGTAAGGATTTTAACATGGGCTTTAGCCATCCGAGACTACATTTTATAGTCAAAATGAAGATACCAAACGTCTGTTGCTGTTTTCATTGTCAAGGCTAAATAATGTTTAAAAGGGAAAAAAGGTTTTAAACATTTAAAGGAAACATGATTTTTGTATTTTTTAAAAATATTTGTGTCTATTGGCAATTGAAATGTAATTTGCTCAAAGAGGAATGTGCAATTCTCCTTAATTGTGTAGGGAAGCACAATTTAAGATGTTCATATAGCAAATTAAGTTCAAGATCAATTTTGCTTAAATACAATACCTGTCACATGATCAACAGAATTAAGAAAAATAATATGCGGAGCTATCTTCGTTAAAATGACATTACATTATATTGCATTTACTGATTTAAACAAATAAAGTGTGCAATTGATTTTAAACTTTTTAAAAGAAGGAAAAAATTTAATGTAAATAGATTTACGAGACACTGTGTTTGATGTGAACATGGTCTTAGAAAAAAAAGATTAGAATGTTTTCTTTAAGTTGCTCATGTCAAATTTTGTTCATGATGGTAGCCAATTTTTTTGTCAAATCGGTACAAAAAATAGCAAAATATCGAAATTGTGTTAAAGAGAAAGGCAATCGTTGTAGATATTACACCTTTATACATCGTCCTTGTTAAGCTAGAGTTATTTGCTTCTGTAATTACAGCAGAGATGCTAAAATCGCATAAAAACAGTAAGATTGTCTGTTGGGGTGACAATATTTTGTATTGAAACGAAATGAAATGAGTATTTTTGTTAAGGTCTTGATCAGCAATAAAAAGGTTTCGAAAGCTTGGTTCTGTTTGCTTCAGTGCTTTTGAGGTATGATAAAAATGTGAGGATATAGAGATTGAACAAATCGAGTATATGTGAAGTGCATCAGTCAAAGTATGACAATATCTAGCAGAATACATACATGTACCACAGACTAAAATGCTCAACATGTGAATTATTAATTTTTCCTTATACATTCTGTATATTTTTGTAGTTGTACTGAATCAGCAGACATACTAATTTATTTATGTGTTATACATGTATATACGGTCTGATCTTGTACGTCCCGCATTTATTCTGCCATTTCTATATTAAGTGCATAAATAGTGCTCAAAGTAAGAAAAAAAAAGTAAATATAATTTTAGATACTAGTATAATATGAATTCGTTATTATTTCTTATTAATGTATTTACTTACAAGATCTGCAACTGTGAAAGTCCACGAAATAAACAATCTTCCAGTTTAGAGATTTTGTTTGATTTTATGCACCTAAATTAAAAATAATATTAAGCAATACATATTTTTGAAAAAAAAAACGAGACGTTTATCTTTGTTAAATTTACTTGTACATGTATACTCCACAATATTTTATAAGCAATAACTAAATACCGAAGTTCCCGTGAATGTATTTTCTGCATATGCGCATTTCGACAACTTATGTCTCTTCAGTGCAGATAGAATCTAAATGTTTGGAAGTCCATAAACTCAAAGATGTTTAAAAACTGATAGAGAACAAATAACCAAGATGATCTAAATGTAAAGCCAAAAATCAGCTAAGGACAGAGCTTTGCATGAGGGAGATACTCCTTAGTTTTCAACAAAATTTACAAAAATTTAGATATTGTTAGGTTCCAAAAATAATCGGCTTTCGGGTCAGCACCGAAGTACTGACTACTAGGCTGGTGAATACCCTCGGGGACTAACAGTCCACTAGCAGTGGCATCGACCCAGTTTTAACAAATAACTAAATACCGAAGTTCCCGTGAATTTATTTTCTGCATATGCGCATTTCGACAACTTATGTCTCTTCAGTGCAAATAGGTAGATCAAATATCCAGTTTACTAGTTCCTATGGCTATTGGAATAATTTCCTACCTTAATTACCAACTGCTATACCTATCCATTTCATATATTGAAAAAACAGACTTACTTTATAATCACTGTGCAGTCGTAAGAACAAAATAATGATTTGACAATAATTGGATTCAGTGATTATTATCAGCACTAGTATAAAATTTGTCTATAATTTTTTTTCAAATATCAGTTTGTTTATATATTCGGTTTTGTTTTTTTTATCTTTTCTTTTTTTCTGTTTTGTTTTTTGTTTTGTGCGTGTGTGTGTGTTTTTTTCTTCTTTTTTTCGAAGCCAAAGCACACAAAAACATTAAAATAAAAATACAACGAATCCATCTGTAAAAGGCTTTGAAATGCCCCCTTCGCGATATCAGATATTCTATTTGCTCCAAGGAACCTACAATAAAAAAGAATAACAATGGATTATAAGTTGAATGAAAATGTAAAATAAAGATAAACTTGTAACCACATAACATCCTTGCTCAATATACACTTAACAAACAAAATTATTGGAGTTCTGTATTATACCGGTGTCAGATGAAATTTTGAACCCTCAAAAATTGACCCCGGGTTCAAAATACAGTGGGGTGCAGACATAACCTCTCGTCCAAGTTAACTTGAAAGCAGTCACGAGATCGGATCAAAGTTCACTTGAAGTTAACTTGGAGCAGACTTAGAACAGTTCTAGAATCCTGTGTACTCTGGCCATGACCGTTCTACTTAAGTTTGCCCAAGCCATGACCGTTCCACCTAAGTCTGCTCTGGCCATGAACGTTCAATCTAAGTCTGTTTTAGCCATTACTGTTCTGGTCATGACCGTTTTTGCAAAGTCTGCATTAGGCACGGCTGTTTTGGTCCTATATTTAAACTGTATATGAAATTACAATGTAGATGTGTCGGAATTTCCATTTTCTCGAGCCCGATAAATCAATAAAAAAACCCAAAAAACCCTCTTATTTTACGATGTTTTCAAAAATTATTTGTTTCAGTAAACGAAACTAATAATGATCAACTAACATTTTCCTATAATTAAATTTACGATTGTTTTATTTATAATAATAAATTCACAGAAAGCTATTGCGTATATCTTGAAAAGGGGTATAACTCTTATATTTGTAATTTACCTTGATAAACACAGGTAAAAAATTATCTGCCAATAAGATCACTTTACCGGCAAAAAGCAATTTTGCATCCGAATAATTCATTTCATTATTCTTTTTTATTTAATTTTATTTTGATAATACAAGGATGTATATTTGAATATACGTCCTTGGATGAAATAACTAAACTTTAAATATATGAAAAGCTTGTATATTGGACACGTTATGAATATTGGCCAGGACTGTGACAAGAGCTGGTATGAGAGCGGTCATAGCTAGGACAGGTCAGCTGAGAAAAGTCATGGCCAGAACAGACTTACGTAGAACGGCCATGGCTAGAACAGACTTAGGTAGAACGGTCATGGGTAGAACAGGTCAGAGCAGTCATGGTTCTGACCAGAACGGTCAGGAATCTAGCTATTACCATGACTGGTAAGAGCGGTCAGGATTCTAGAGCAGACATAGAGCTGTTTTAGAGCAGACTTGATACCTGTTCTAAGTTGACTTTAGTTAGAGGAGCTTTTATGACTGCTTCAAGTTAACTTTATGAGAGATTATGTCTGCACCCGACTGTACCATATGGAAAATTGACCCCGGAGTCAGAATACCATATGGAATATTGACCCCGGGGTCAAATTTATTTCATTTTTTATTTTGAACCCCATCACGGAAAATCGAACCCCCTCTTTTTTACATTCTCAAAAGAGGGTTCAATATACCATGGTAGGGGGTCAAAATACCATGGGTTTACGCACGGTAAAACTCAAAACAGATTGAATCAGTTTTAATTTAGTCAATTATAAAGAGTTGAAAAAAAAACGAGAAAAAAATATGAAAAAGGCGTGACCTTAGATAATCAACTACGTTAAAAATAAAAAGCCAACTTATGTAGATATTTAAAACATTGGCAGCTGTGATTCATTGTAAATATATATGAAGTGCATTTCTTCAAAGATAAGGTAACAAATGAGACATGATTTATTCTTTTAATTCTCGATCAGTCTTAAATTAAAATCGTATATTTCAACAGCTGCTATATATTGTGATTTTGTGAAAAATTGCGATGAGTACAAAAACCTGTAAATAAATAGCACAAGAGACTATAGTCAAGCATCAGAATATGTCATAACATATTTCAAATTTATTTAGAACAGATTCATCATTTCACCGGGTAGTGCTTCATACAAAAGAGTTATATTTGAAAAAGATTAAATCTTTTCCAATCACAGGTCATTTAAATCCTCGTAGAATATTCATACCAAAATAGCAATCAAGACCTGCAATGCCTATATTGAGTACCTAAATTACACAAAACCAATATATGGAACAACGGTAGTAGAATACCGAAGGAACAAAGGAGTGGAATTTACAACAATCGAAGTCCAAAGACGTGGCCAAAACGCGGACACAGAAAACAATGACGTTAAACACACAAAACAATGGCATTAGACAGATACAAAGCACAGAAATTCAAAAACAAGGCACTAACTGTGTGAACTCTAGTGAAACTGAGAGTAACATCAGATGCTCCGGGAGGGTAAGCATGTCCTGTTCTGTTAACAGCATCCGTAGGCCACACTATAAGTGAGTCAATCTAGGAAAATGTCAAAATCGGTAGTCGAATCCGAAAGATTCATTGTAGGATCTTCATCTCCATCTACGTCTGATTTGTTTATTGACTTACTTAGATTTGGTCTGCAGTAAAAAACAGACATCAAGCTTACTGTTTTACTATTCATGCCCAAAGTGACATAAATCAGATGTGGATACTTAGAAATTCAAAGGATTTATTGGAAAATCTTAAATTCATTTCATTTTCTCAAATACATTCTCTCTCATCCACACAGTATACCATGCTTACTCATGAAAATCTAAATCGTGAATCAAATGTATAATTCAAAAAGGCTTTGCTGATTAAAAAACACTTGTTCTATTGATAATGAATTTGTCACAAAACAGGTGCTATACATGAACAGCTAACTGGTACACCAAGGGCGCTCGTTGTGCCCATCTACAAGCAGACTTTTTTATATTCTTACGAGACACAATTTCTTCAGGGACTCGCAAAAGATCATTAAATAATAGATTCAGATCTTTCAATCTCACCTTTAGATACATGTACATGTACATTGGTGATGTTCTTGTATTAATAACGCATCTTTGTTATATAGATCGCATTGATGTAATTTGCATAATTAGAGATAAAGGAATAACTAAATACCGAAGTAACTGTGAATTTTGATTCTGCATATGCGCATTTCGAATACTTATGTCTCTTCAGTGCAGATAAAATCTAAATTTTTGGAAGACCATAAAGTCAAAAATGTTAAAAACTGACAGAGAAACAAAAAAATGAGCTAACGACAGAGCTTTGCATGAGGGAGATACTCCTTAGTTTCAACAAAATTTACAAAATTTAGATATTGTAAGGTTCCAAATAGAATCGGCTTTCGGGTCAGCACCGAAGTACTAACTTACTGGGCTGGTGAATACCCTCGGGGACTAACAGTCCACCAGCAGAGTCATCGACCCAGTGGTAACAAATAACTAAATACCGAAGTAACTGTGAATTTTGATTCTGCATATGGAAACGACGAAAACCACTAAATTAACATTTTTTTGGACGAACATCTCGAATTTGACGAAAATGGTCATCTCAGTACAAAAATTTCCAACAAAAGAACGATTTTGATTTCAAAATTATCAATTTTCCTATCATGGACAGATATATTCCAGCTAACTACTGCTAACAGAGTGTATGTTTCACAGTAGAATCGTTACGCGAGAGCTATCAAACATTATACGGACTTTCTCATTAGACATAGTTATCACCATGACTGCCTTATTAATCAAGGGTTCAAACTTCCGTCTATTACGCTCATTTATTGGGTTCTTCAATAGAAATCAGTCATTGTAGAAAATTTGAAGTTTCGGTCCTAACTATAATAAAGGCATTGTCATTGAATAAAGTTGCTACACCTTGGGTGACTCACAAAAATGTATCCTACACATGTGGTGAGCTTTTTAAATAAATATTTTCTATTCGGTTAAGCCTGACGAATTTAAATATAAGAATTGTAATAACATAAGTTTTCGAAAATGAAAAGTTTCAGTTTGACTGATTTTTGAAAACATGCTGAACACAATAAATGGCATGAAATACTCACAATTAGTGTTTGGTGCGAATTCACTAATGATTTGTTTTCTTTATCCTCCACTACAAAACTTTACCCATCGAAAACATTTCCCCCATCTCAAGTTTTTAGATCGGTTTTCATTTAACATATGAATGAAAGTGAATTTGAACATTCCCCTGAATGTTTCTCAAATGCCTTTTTTTCGCACAAAAAGATATTACTTTCCCATTTATCATCCCTGAACCACGATGAATCAATTTGAAATTTTGTCACCTTCTTTTGGAATCGGTTGGGAACTTTGGTGCAAATTTTCAGTTCTTTGTGATGTTTAGAATTGAAATTCTAAAACAATCTGTATTTTTTTACCACCAAATTCAAAATATTGCCATTTTTGAAAAATTTCAAGTCAAACAACATTTTGAAAAAACTTAAAATTTTCAAAAGTGGACTAAAATGCATGGATGCAAAACTTGACTCAGCTAGACACTTGACTAATTTTGCAAAGATGAAATTTTTAGCTCGACATAGAAGATTTCTTAAATATAAGTATCATGTGTTATGGTATCACTGGCGCTCTGTATAGTATCCCTGTAATGTCCGTTATTAGTGTAAAAACATGATTGTTCTGAATCGCCTATAAATAAATTCAATTATCAAAATTATGAAAAATTCTTGACATGTGTGTTCTTTACAAGATTGCTTAGGATAGCCATATGTCCCCTACCGCACAAGAAACTCACGTGTTAGAAAATGTCAAAATTTCTACAGTAGGGTGCAGACAGAACCTCCCGCCAAGTTAACTTGAACCAGTCAAAAAAGGTCATCTAAGTTAACTTAGCACCGTTCTCAAGTTAATTAAGACCAGTCATAGAGCAGTCTTAAAAACCTGTTATGAGCATTTCTTTTGTTATTCAAGGCACTTTGATTTTTGTAAATGCCTATGGCTTTTCCACCTCTCTTTTGTCTTTTCTTTGATTCTCTCGATTTCGAAGCACTTTAACTGATAATATACCTCAAAATATTTACTTACCCCGAATTATTTACCTCAAAAAATTATGCATATTCATTTATTGTATGCTTAACTTTGACTTTCTGTTATGTTTCACCTAAATAGACGAATTTCCAATTTCGTTTATGAATGAATTGCCCCGATTGACCTAGGCTCAATCGGAGTAAATTGCGTCACGTTACATTGTGACGTCCAAAAATCTATATTGTGATGTCAAAATTTTGCGGGAAAATTCACCAATTGGAAACTCGTCTATATTAGATGAAGTTTAAGTTTCATGTGGGAAAAAATTCCCTTATGAGGATCGAACCTGCACTTCCTTTCTGTAATATCATGGTGATGAAACGGCTTTCATAACTCGATGCGACTGCCGTCGCACGTCAACGGGCAGATGTAAGAAAATATATTTCAAGTGACAACAGATCGAAAACTCGGGTAATTTTAAGAATACAGGTTCGGTATTTATATAGCAAAAGTAAACTAATATCTGAAACAAGATCAATATAAAAGGAGACTTTTTCGTATGAAGAACAAAAAATAAAATATCAACTAATTGATATATGTAGCCTAAATAAACTGATTTAAATAAACATTAGTAGAAGATTCTATTTCAATGGCGGGATGTCATCATTTAGATTTGAATATATACTTTCTTGTATTTTTCATATTCGGCCGTTTTTTTTTTTTTTTTTTATATTATAGGTCTTCAAGTAACTTAAAGTTTTTTTCAGAGCAATTAATTGAATTATAGTGCTTCGAAAGAAATGAGGTTGGATAAAATGCCTTCGCGCAACTTGACAACAACCCCTTTTCTTACAAAGCACTTTGATTCAATTGATTACTCTGAAATATACTTTAACAATTACATAAACACTACTCTAGCTTAACTTTAGAACTGCTCTAGAGCCCTGACTGCTCTGACCTGTCCTTTTCATCGAATCCTGATTGCTTTAACCTGTTCTGGTCCCAGAGCCCTGGCTGCTCTGACCTGTTCTGGTCCAGGAGCCCTGACCACTCTAACCTGTCATAGAATTCTGGCTGCTCTGACCTGTTATAGAGCCTCGACTGCTCTGACCTGTTATAGAGCCTTGGCTGCTTT
This sequence comes from Modiolus philippinarum, assembly GCA_002080025.1. Lineage (NCBI taxonomy): Eukaryota > Metazoa > Mollusca > Bivalvia > Mytilida > Modiolidae > Modiolus > Modiolus philippinarum. Next base: position 80,975 of record MJUU01020160.1, read on the forward strand.
TAATGTTAAAGCGATGTTCAACATTCCGGAATTAGCGCTCATCGTGTGCATCGTGCAAAGCGTGTGCGTGTATCGTGTAACGTTCTCCGTTCATTGCGTGTATTGTTTAACGTGCGTTACTCCTTTCATTCAAAAGTCCACGTTTTATAGATATATTTGCATGTTTTCTGCACAACACATTATTATTATAGGAGACGACCATTTGATTTTCAGGGGAGGCTAGGGTGATTTTGCCCGGAAAAAATATTTATTTTTATGAAAATAACGCCTTGTATTCACCAAATGTCACATCAAATTATTTAATCACATTTACAGCAAACAATTTATTCTTCAAATTAACAATAAATTATTCATTTTCATGACAATATTTTTTTTTTCACTGGGACCAAGATTATTTATTTACAAAATTGCCCAAGCCCCCTGAAAATCAACTGGTCGTCCCTTTATTTCTATTTTGTGAAAAATAATATAGATTTTTACGACCGCATCTTAACAACCAGTTTAAAAAAATAACATATAAAGTATCACATGTTTTGGGCTTATGTAGTATTCATGACATTGGTATAATGTCTAATGAAGAAAATCTGCCTTTTCATATATATTTTAGGTTAAATTACAACAAGCTGCAGTATTGCAGGAATCGATATAATATCGAATGAATAAAATCTGCCTTTTCTTATATATTTAAGGTTAAATTACAGCAAGTTGCGGTATTGTTGGCATTAATATACCATGCAATGACGAAAATCTGCCTTCTCTTATATGCTTTAGGTTAAATTACGGCAAGTTGCAGTATTGCGGGAATCGATACGATATCGAATGAAGAAAATCTGCCTTTTCTTATCTATTTCAGGTTAAAAAACAGCAAGTTGCAGTATTGTTGGCATCGATATAATATCGAATGAAGAAAATCTGTCTTTTCTCATATATTTTAGGTTACATTACAGCCAGTTGCAGTATTGCGGGCATCGATTTATGATCGAAAAAGAAAATCTGTCTTTTCTTATATATTTTAGGTTAAATTACAGCAAGTTGTAGTATTGCAGGCATCAATATATTATCGAACAAAGAAAATCTGCCTTTTCAATTATATTTTAGGTTAAATTACAAATTAGTTGCAATATTGCAGGCATTGCTATAATATTGATTGAAGCAAATCTGCCTTTTCTTATATATTTTAGGTTAACTTAAAGCAAGTTGCAGTATTGCAGGCATAAATATAATATTGAATTAAAAAATCTGCCTTCTCTTATTATTTCAGGTTAGATTACAGCAAGTTGCAGTACTGCAGGCATAGATATTATATTGAATAAAAAAATCTGCCTTTTCTTATATCTTTCAGGTTAGATTACAGCATTATGCAGTCTTGCGGGCATTGATATAATATCGATTGAAGACAATCTGCCTTTTTCTTATATATTTTAGGTTAAATTATAGCAAGTTGAAGTATTGCGAGCATTGATATAATATCGAATGAAGAAAATCATGCTTTTATTATATATTTTAGGTTAAATTACAGCAAATTTCAGTATTGTGGGCATCGATATTATATTAAATGAAGAAAATCTGTCTTTTCTTATATATTTTAGGTTAAATTACAGCAAGTTGTAGTATTGAGGGCATCGATATAATATCGAATGAACAAAATCTGCCTATTCTTATATCTTTTAGGTTAGTTTACAGCAATATGCAGTCTTGTGGGCATCAATATAATATCGAATGAAGAAAAGTTGCCTTTTCTTATATATTTTTGGTTAATTTACAGCAAGTTGAAGTATTGTGGGGGTCGATATATCAACAAATAAAGAAAATCTGCTTACATCTGCCTTTTTCTCATTTTTTAGGTTTAGTTAAAGCAAGTTGCAGTATTGTGGGCATCGATATACTATAGAAGAAAGAAAATCTGCCTTTTCTGATATATTTGAGGTTAAATTACAGCTAGTTCAAGTATTGCGGGTTTTTATATATTTTCAAATTAAGAAAATCTGCCTAAATCTGCCCTTTGTTATATCTTATATTTTAAATTACAGCAAGTTGCAGTACTGCGGGCATCGATATATTATGGAATGAAGAAAATCTGCCTTTGCTTATTTTATTTCATATCATTTTAGTTAGATTTCACCAAGTTTCAGTATTGTGGGCGCATCATTATAACATGAAAATGAAAAATGCACCTTTTCTTAAATTTGATGTTTGTGGCTGTTTGCAGCATATTACTAGTACTACAGGACTTATCTTTATTCAGTTTTATTTATTTATTTATCTATATTGTTTATTTTACACAATGTTGGAAATTTACAGTACATTTGTATTATAATTTTTGAATACATAAAAGTGATCAAAAGTCACGTACTCTTTTCTGACAGTTCTGATATGGTTACGGCAAAATTGAAGAAAATTGCACTCAACGTGTGAAAAATGTGTGCATTCATCGTGTCAATCGTGTGCGTGTGGTAGGGATCCATCGCTGTATTAAATTTTGAGTATTTACAATTTTCGTATTTTTTTAGATTCCACGACTAATCAGAGCAATCAGGATTCTATGACAGGTTAGAGCGGTCAGGGCTCTATGACTGCATGGTCAGAGCAGTCAGGGCTCTATGACTGGTCAGAGCAGTCAGGATTCTATTGCTGCTCCAAGTTAACTTCAAGTTAACTAAGGACTGTTCTCGTGACTACTAACCAAGTTTACTTAGACGAGAGGTTATCTCTACACCCTACTGTAGCTTCCAGTGTTATAATGATGAAAGATAGTGTTTTGAACATAGCCATAAAATCAGAAAAAAAATCATTTAAGATGCAAGAGTCACGTTCTAGTAGACACAAATTTCTGAAATGAAATCATGTAGCACAATAGTTTTTCGAAAATTTCAGTGCTCTCGTCTGGTTTGCATAGCAACCAAGCACTCCACATTCCATTACAACCAATTTCAAATCACTTAATTTATAAACCAGAGACTCACCTGGCAACCATCAGCCTGTGGGCAAAATTTTGTACATAGGTAATCAATTATTACGAAGTTTGCCTTATAAAATAGCACATTGTCACAATGACCCAATTTTGCCTGGATGCTGACATACAGAAATGTATGCGTTACCTGATCCTAATAGTTATAGTATCTGAGACATGAACTCGCCTGAAAACTTGAATGTAAATTGATGAAGCTGAAGATATAGGTGAAAGTGACCTAACTTTGACTGGAAGCTGACCTACCACCAAAGATACATCTACATGCAAGGTTAAATGGTCCTGAGATATGAACTCGGATGTAAACCTAAATGTAAGTCAATCATGCAGAAAATATAGGTCAAAGTGATCTAATTTGCCTGGATGCTGAATTACCATCAAAGATGGATGCACATCATGCACATACAAGGTAGAAAAAAATTATTCTAGTATGTACAGCTACTGATATAATTATACACTTAGACCTAGAATTGAAAGAAAGGCAATTAAGTGTAAAATATAGGTCAAAAAGACAAATTTTTTGGAAGTTGTGAGATAACCCAAAACACATCAATATGCAAGTTTTATGACCCTACCCTTCATAATGCCAAGATTTTTACCTAAAACAGACAGAGACATGGGCCAGGACGTGGATGCTAGGGTACTCCGATACTCCCCCAAGAAAAAAACCTTCATTGGAACTAAAAAGGGATCCACCCAGAGACAATTTTTGTCAACTTTTGTTCCATTTGGCTCAGTTGCAAAATTTTGGTGAAAGGCCAATTACTCCTAAATGACTTTTTAGGTTTGCCTAAAATTTAGAGGCTAAATACATCTTGACAAAGCAAATGTTTTATCATTTTACACTTGACCTCCATCCATAATAGTTTTGGAAATAAATGATGAAGGATTTATCAAGAGTTGTTCGAAGACAACCTAGCTCGCCGAAAATTACAGTGACCTCAATGCACAGTAATACAAAAATGTTAAAAGGTACCGTCAGAAAGCTCTCACCACAATAAAGTCACATACCAAATATGAACACCCTATCACTTACCAACTTAATTCTAGAAGCAATGTTGAAGAGAAGGTAGATCTTGACATTTCAAAACCTTTATCAAACTACGCTTGACCTCTATCTTTTATTATTTTAAAATTAAATAGAAAAAGGGATGAACATTTTGAAAATTCAGTCAAAGAGGGCAATAACTCCTACATGGTCTTTTGGATTTTCCTCAAAATTGCAGACTAGGTTAATATTGACAGGGCAAACATTTTTTTTTAATTTACTTCTCGCCTCTATCATTTGTAGTTTCGGACAAAAATGACGAAAATACAAAAAAAAATGTAAAATTTTTACGATTAAAGGGAAATAACTCCTATATCGGTTTGCAAATTCTTTCATAATTAAAGGGTAGTTAGTTCCTCTCGTGCAAACATTTTATCAGTTTACAATTGACTCTATCTTTTGTAGTTTTGCAATTAAAAGACTTAAAAAAGATGAAAATTTTGAAAATTCAGTTCAATAATGCCAATTCAAAATTGCAGGAAGGGTAGATCTGGCCATTCTGAACAATTTTACTTCATATCAGAATTTCAATATCTGTAACAGTTTTCGGGCTACTTGCCAAAAACAACTATTAATCTTTATGTTCTATTTTTAGTAACAATTGCCAAGTTGTTTGGTTTATGGACATAATAATCACAAACTTGAAAATGCATACCCTGGTGATGATGCAGGCCAAGTTTGGTTAACATCAGCCCAGTAGTTTTAGAGGGGCAGATCTTTGCGACAAGTTCAGGCAGACGACTCCGCCGACGACCGCAATTAATGGCAACAGCTATCATGGCCCTTCGAGTCAGTTGAGCTAAAAATTGGGCAGGAGTTCCCCTTAAAATGTAAGTAATTTATATCGCTTACACAAAAAATACACCCCTTTGAAAAAAAACTGGGCAGGGGTTCCCCTTATAATCTTGAAATCGTAAAAAAATGTAAAAGAATATTTTTTTTTTCTAATTTTTCAGTACATTTGTGTGGTTTCCATGTCAACCAAAAGCTCCGCTATACATTGCATTCCATATCAGACTACCATTGAAAAATAACTGGGCAGGGATTCCCCTTGTAATCTAGGTAATGCATATTGCTAAAATCAAATATCTTTGGCCTCCATTTAAAAAAAAATTGGCAGGGGTTCCCATAATAATCAAATTAATCCCTATTGCTTAAATCGAAAAAAAAAAATATTGGCAACATCGAAAAAAAGTTAATGCATAAATCGTAAAAATATATAAAGCAGAATACTGTTTTTTCAAAAATTTCAGATTTTTGGTTGAGTTTCCATGGTAGCCTAAAGCTCCACTATCCATTATAACCCATTTCAGACGTCAATTACAAAAAAAGGATTAGGCAGGGAGGATTTCCCATTATAATTGAAGCAATACATATTGCTGAAATCAAAACATGTTTGAAAAGAAAACAGTTATCACTGAAAGGTATGTATTGTTCCTACATTGAAAGTAGAATCCTAAAAATTATACGTTTTTGAGAAATATAGGATAAAAAAAAAAGATAACTGGAAATACCTACAACGGCCGAAAAAACATAGTCACATGCCACAAAGTAACAAGGAACTGCACAAGAAAAACCCAACATAAAAATACAAAAGACAAACGTAAACAACGATAGGAACTCGAGACAGCCGGACTTGGTACTGGCATTAGCAAAAGCCAACGTCAGAGTTAAACCGGTTTAATGGTACCCTAACCTCCCTTTTCTCTGTCCGTTTTCCCTATAGTATAATAAACATATGAATAAAATCCAAACCAGGTAGACTACTAACTACATGACAACAATCTTGAAAATAAAAAAAGGGACAAAACGTAATTTTGAAAGATGGGTCAAGGAGTACTCGCCGCCGAGAGACTCGCGAAATTGACCAAAATTCGATTTTTTCGATTTTTTTTAATTCTACCATTCTGTGAAGCTTTGACAACTTTGCAAAAGAAATATTGAATAAGCTTATCACCTTACTTGTTTTATTGTCACCCCATTTTTTTTTTAAATGATGACTTCTCATTACATCTTAATTTTTAAAGACAACCAATAAAAAGTGTTTTGATGTACATATTTAAGCTAATTTGATATAAAGTTTATGTTCTAGTAACAACAGCGAATGATACCCCGTCACGAGATTACAAAGCAAACTGATTAATGATTCTTGAGATTACAAATCTCCATCTGATCAAACTTGACAATAGAAGCAAGCCAAATTTTAAGAAAAGTGATCAAAGCGTTCTCTAGTTAGAGTAGGACGTGTCGACCGAAATTGCAATTTCATGCTTTGTTGAAATAATAAAAGTCCTATAACTCTGGAATGAAATATCCACCAACAAAATAAAATCGTAGGGAGCTTTCTTCTATCATTACAAACTATCCTGTAAAAAATCAAGAGAAATGATCAAAGTGTTCTCTAGTTAGAGTACTATGTATGGACGGAAATGCAATTTCACGCTATTTTGATATAATCAAACTCCAATAACTCTGGAATGAAATATCCACTAATAAAATGAAATCATAGAAGCTTTCTTCCATCATATCAAACAATTCTGCAAAGTTAAAAGAAAAATGATCAAAGCCTTTTCTAGTAAGAGCACGACACGTGGACAGAAATTGCAATTTCATGCCTTTTTGAAATAATCAAAGTCAATTAACTCTGTAACGAAAAATCCAAAGACAAAATAAAACGATAGGGAGCTTTCTTCCGTCATACCCAACAATCCTGCAAAGTTTCAAGAAAATGATCCAACTGTTCTCTAGTTAGAGTGCGACGTGTGGACGGACGGACGCCGGTATACCATAATACGTCCCGTCAAAGACGGGAGTATAATAAAAGGAACATTTCTATTTGAACAATAAAACTTAATGCTCTTTTTGTTTAAAAAATATCAAACATGAGATTTTATGCTTAATTTCCAGCTTTTTACTTCCAAAATGTTTATTTTCAAAAAAAAGTTTCAGTCCGATATTGCACAAATTAATCAAATAAATAGTACATATGGTGACTAACAATGATGGAAAAATTGAAGGAAATCTGAGTAGTTGTTACCCAGGAGTTGCATCGACAATATCTGGCATTGTACAACATTTTAAAATTTTTAAAGTCCAATAACTCCTGCAATATTTGACTAATCAAAACAGCGATACAATATGATCTAGTACATATGGTGACTAATAGTCTTGTGAAATAAAAATGAAATCTGACGAGAGGTTTTTGAGGAGTTGCGTTCACAAGATTTGCCAATGTAAAACAATGTTGAAGTAAAATCCCTTAACTCCCACAAAATTTGATGAATCAAAATGGCGATGCTATATGATATAGTACTATTGGTGACTAAGAGTCCTGTAAATTTGAATCAATTCCAACCTGCGGTTCCTGAGGAGTTGCGTCTACAAAAGTGAGACATACGGACGGACGGACACACGGACGCAAACCATTACTAGCTCCCACCGTAGCGGTGCTGAGGAGGGCAAAAAGGTATCAGGAATCATTTTCCTAATATATAGAAAGGTAAATGCGTTTTAAAGACTCCAAAATTTTTGAATAAATAAAGGTCATATTGCTTAAAGACAAAAGCAATTATAGTTTTAAAATAAAATGAAGACAGTTATTGTCAGATAAACTCAAATAAAAATTAAAGCGATATGAGTTGTATTATTTTATTTTTTAGTTCCAGAAGAATTCATCATTTCATCTTGAAGTGTGCAGAAATCAAACAGTTTTAAGTCCAATACTTCGTGGAAACATTTGAAAAGCTTAAAAAGTAAGGAAACTGTTACATGAATTGATTAATTGCTGCTAGCAAATTTATTCTTGGGATGATTCGTGTGCATGCGACCTCGGGTCAAATATTCCCAATACATGTGTAACGGCATAGTTTATACTGAAAACAATTCATGATCCGATAAAATCACATGCAATTGGCAAACAGAAAGTTGAAAGATATGTGTATAAATTATTGTTTACATTGGCAAAATAATAAAATGTACCCCATATTATTCTTCCAAGGAAGTCCTGATTATTTTTTAACACGGATGGCTTAAGTTCTTTGAAATCTAAGTAATCGAATTAAAAATAACTTCACGTGTGCATTGCACTTGTCACATATTCGACCGATTTCACCTAGTCTTTCTTACGTAAGCATTCATTAAAGACTGGCTCCTTTAAAATCAGAACCAACTCGGATATACGGTAAACTGTTAACCAACACCGGAGACGGAACATGAAAAAAATTGTAATCCGGAGTAAACTTTTCGCATTTACTCGATTTGTTTTTTAACAACACAACTTGGAGCAAAATTGTGGCATGCCGTTTTCATATTTATTCGCTATTTAAGATATCTCATATAATATATAAGATATCTCATATATTATATAAGATATCTTATTTAGAATATAAGATATCTTATATAAATTCAAATATATGAGATATCTTATATTTTATATAAGATATCTCAATTAATATCTATGAATTAAGATATCTTATTTAATATATAAGATATCTTATTTACTAATAGAGATATCTTATATATTATATAAGATATCTGTTTTGAAAGTTTAATATAGATATCTTATATACTAATAGAGATATCTTATATAACATATAAGATATCTCATATGTGATATAAGATATCTTATATATTAAATAAGATATCTTATATATTAATAAAGATATCTTATATATTAATAAAGATATCTTAATTGTGTAATTATATAAGATATCTTATATACTATTTGAGATATCTTATATAATATATAAGATATCTTATATATTGAAGAAGAGACATAGTTCTGCTGTAAGTGCTATTGAAAAATATGACGGGTCGATATTGGATCAGTATTAATTGCAAAATATAAAAAAACTGTAATATTGTACACGTAGCACGTAATCAATGTAAGACCGGAGATACGATCCTATTCCCATAGATGGCTGGATACTGGATCGCTATCAATAAAACAATACAAAAATAAATAAATAAGACAAAACAATGTTAGGGTTAGGGTTATATCTTTCGCATAGACGAGTAGATTTTGGAACAATATTCATTTGAGGATCGAGTCTTTAAAATATGGGGTTCGGAAAAAGGGGTTCCAGTCGATTTTTTGCATTTGTTGTCAATTTTGCTAGAGAATCTTCACGAAATCCAAAAAATTTACAACAAGGGAGGGGGTCCTACACACAGATCCGACAATAGTATCAATGAAACAAAATCTAAAGAACTTGGCAAAATATTTCCTCTGGTTTCTTATAACTGTTAAGCTAAGCAAGAAATTCGGTACATAAATTTTTTGATTTGCTAAAAAAAATTAAGCATATGACGATTTCATTTTAAGTGCTTTCAAGTATATAAGATATCTCATAATATATAAGATATCTCATAAGATATCTTATATAGCATATGAGATATCTTATATATTAAATGTGATATCTTATATATTAAAGGAGATATCTTATATATTAAATGTGATATCTTATATATTAAAGGAGATATCTTATATATTAAATGAGATATCTTATATATTATATGAGATATCTTATATAAATATACATGTAAGATATCTCATTTAATATATAAGATATCTTATCTAATATATAAGATATCTCATATAATATATAAGATATCTC
>MJUU01020162.1:0-13657 GCA_002080025.1 Modiolus philippinarum
TGGATAGGAACGATGAAACAACATATGTTTAGATATTTTACAGCATCAGGAACTTTTAAATACTATGATGTATTGGATAAATTAGTTAAAAACTATAATAATACAGTACATTCTTCAATTAAAATAACACCAGTTGATGCGAGTAAATTAAAAAATCAATCAAGAGTGTATAAAAATTTATATCCAGAAAAAGAAGAGAAAATTAGAAAACCTAAATTCAAAGTAGGTGATCGTGTGAGGATAACAAAGAAGAAGGGTAAATTTGAAAAGGGTTATACAACTCGTTGGACAAAAGAAATATTTGTAATTGAAAAAGTTTTAAATACAAACCCTATTACTTATAAAATAAAAGATTTAAAAGGTGAAGAAATTATAGGTTCTTTCTATAGTCAAGAATTACAGATGACTCAGTTTTAGATTCGCTAAACTCCTAGAATTTTTTTGGGAGGGGGGTCAAATTTTTTTTTTCACTTTTTTCTATGTAACTATTTTGGGGGGTGTTTTTGTGCCTATTTTTTTTTTTTGAGGGTCAAAAAAATATAGGGTTTTTTGTGCTGTTTTTACGCTTTTTTTTTGTAGAAATTAAGTGATTTTTAGGTCTTTTGAGGGTTTTTTTGGGGGTCGTAGTAGTTGTATATTTGGACGTGGAAAGCTGCGCTGGACACGTCCAAATATACAACTACTAGCCTATTCATAAGCAGCCAAGTTCTATCAAGGAAGTCAAGCCCTAAAATAGCGAATAAGTTGAGAGGTATGAGCACTGTATGCTTTCCAACTACTCAAATGTTGTTACAAAGTAAAAGGAAGTTGACCAAATTTGTTGCTGTTAAAATCCCCACATAGGAAAAACATGGCATGAATTAAAGACAAACTAAAACAACAACCTGAACTCGGGATAGCTTGGCTAGGGGTAGGATTAAACCTACTTATGTGTACCCAAACATCCCCTTTCTTTATCCTGTTTCCCTATACTTAAATAAACGCTAGCGCGGTTCCTGGCAATTTGAAAGGGGGGTTCTAATTAGTAATGCAAAGGAAATTTGCCCAGCGGAGCGAAGCGCGAAAATTTTATGGGGTATTTATTAGTAAAACATCAGGATATTCCTTACATGATTGTCCAATTGTCCGAAAAAGGGAACATCCCCTCCTTGAATCCGCCAATGAAACGTGCGAATAAAACCAATTACAGGTAGACTTCTAACTCCAAGACCACAAGAAATTTTCATACCACATATCACATTGGTATCGATTTTCATGTAAAAAAAAACTGTTAAAAAAAGTTGAAAAATACTATCAAAACGATACTTTCGCAATAATTGAATATTCAACGAATTTCTATGTTGTTAAGCAACTAACTGACATACTTATGCTCTTCGTTCCTGCCAGAGCATAAAGACGACAGAAGATCTCTCCGCTGAAATCTATTTTTTTTTACTTGTTTTCGGCTTCAGCTCATGTCAGCTTTATGTTTTTTGCTCTTCTTCCACAGTCCTCCGTTGGTTTTGGCTCTGCTTCTTGGCTTTTTCTCTTGTGTTGTCTATTTTAGGGCTGCCTTTTTTTATACTACCCTTCTCCGGTCTGAAGCTGATATCAAAATAATCAAATATTTCTAATGAATATATTGGGAAAAACAGGTATTTGGTTGTTTTCTTTAAAACTATTCCATAGATTTCTTTCTATTTTATTCATATGTTAGCCCTTTGAATATACTTTAAAAACATATAAAGAAAAATGGGGGTCACCGACTTTGTTTTCCATATAATTTGAAAAATATAAATTTTCATAGTGGTATCTTTGTAAAATATTTTTATCAGATTAACTCCCTTTTTAAAATTTCCTCTCCCAAACCATTTAATTTTCAAATTACCAAACCTTATCAAATTAGTTAAATACATGTAAAATTAAGTGAATGAAGATCCTTTGCTTTTTGTGTCACTGATATTAGATTTATTGATACACTAAAATTAAAAATATTTGTATATTCAAAAAGCAAATAATACCATAACAGTATAAATAACAAATTCAAAATGGCGGAAGACTACCGATCTACCTTAATAGCAGTAATTTGTTAGTGGATCAGAAGTGATATTGAGGTCCTTCAGTTGATCGATTCATCCAATTCAGTCGTTTGATCTGGTCTATTCAAGAGAGTCTTTAAAGTGCTGAAATCATCTTGCCGCTTGTTCTTTCTTTGTCGCTGTCACTTTACCAGTCCTTTAAGGGGAGGTTTGACGAGCCATAAAACCGATGGTTTAACCAACCATTTCTTTTAAAATGTCTGTACCAAGTCAGGACCATTGCGGTCTCCAATTTCCCGGTATTTTTTCACCTGCTTTTGCCTTTTGCATCTTGTACTTTGGCGCTTGACAATTCTTTTCGGTAATTACCACCATTTAAAGTTGGTTTTTGGTATTTGGAGGTATTAAAAACATACAGGTAACTCACTTCCATTTATTACATAGCAAATTTTGGGGAAAAATTTGAAAAAAAAAGTTTTGTCCCAAAATGAAATATTTGCGTCATTTTTCCTCTTATGCAAGTTGTTTTTAAAAATATAAAATTCTATCGTGTTCAAGTACATATAATTGAATATATATGGAATAGGACACAAGTGAGGGAGTGTGAAATATGATGCACAAAAACTTTTGGATGATTTTCAAATCAAAAACAAACGAATACTGATACTACTGATGTCTACTAAAATGTGTGATAATTCTTGACCAAACCCTGCGGGAAGTTTTGAGTTTGACGTTTTCTTCCGTAGTGTGACAGTATTTTACCAGAAGACTAGCGACGAGCACTCCTGACCAATCTGTCAGAATTACGTATTGTCATTTTCTCATTCAAGATTGTGGTCATGGAGTTAGTAGTCTACCTGTGATGAGCTTTATTTGAATGTTAACGTGACAAATAAGGGTGGGGTTTAGGTCCCCCATAACCGGTTACACCCCACCTCTGGCTTCTGCTAGTGCAAAGTCCGGCTGTCATGAATTCCTATCGTTATTTACGTTAGTCTTTGGTCTTGTTTGTGTTTGTTCTGTGTAGTTCCCTGGCAGATTGTAGCAAGTAACTGTAATTTTCAGCCATTGTAGGTGTTTCCTGTCGTCCCTTTTATTTCATTTAGGAAATCATTCCGACCAAACAAATGAGAGTTTTAGCATGGACTTGGCTGTTAATCTATATGCTTTAAGATGTGAATCCAACAAACAGTCGAATAGTTTGTTGATACAAAGAGTAACATCAGACATTGATCAGACTACCGGACTCGTGCAATTAAAAGAGAGAATAGGGTCGGATGTTATCCTTTTTATTACATAATGAAAGATTTACTTTAAAGTGTTTTATCTTTTGCAGTTGCCTTGTGGATTGTAGCATGTGATTGTAATTTTCAGCCATTTTAGGTCTTTCCTGATTCAATGGTTAAGGGAGTACGAGTGTCAGATTTCAGAAGCATTCTCTATCGTCATGTTTTATCAATTTATACAGTGCTAAAAATTGTTTTGCACGTGGATCACATTTTCTTGGTCATAAGTCACTATAAGTCACTATAAAATACATAAAATAGACTGTGTATAAAATTTAATCAACTTCCAATTATAATTTCATGTATTCAAAGGCCTATAAACATCTAATGCAAATTGAAGGAAAACTCTAGAGAGATCTGTTTCCCGCCAAAAGTTTGACGTCTTATATCTTAAAAATTCCTATATGGATTTTCTAAATTTTTTGCTCAAGTTGTTCAATTAGTAGTGCTCTTCAAAACAAAAGGTCAGAATTTTAATTCTAATTTCAAAATTTCTGACACTCGTACTCCCTTAATACAGTCTTTGCTATTGTTAATTCAGAAGCTTAGATTTGTCCATTGTATGTTTCATCCCTTGTTGCTTATGTTACTTGTGTCGGAGTTTTGAACAGTTATTGTTGATATTGTTCTCTACAGGCCTTACTAGGTCGGAGTTCTGTACAACCGGTGTTGCTATTGTTACTGTGGAAGTTTTACTATGTCAAGGTAATGTTCCACCATTTTTGTCTGTCTGTTTTTACTGAAGAATATCTATTATGCCTGAGCTATTTTGACTGTTTTTCCTATTTTTTCTCTGTAGATTTACTCTGTCAGAGTCATGTTCCATTTTCTACCATTATTGCTTTTCTTATCCTTGCAGTTGCATTATGTAAGAGTTCAGCCATTGTTGATAGTTTTACTATAACTGAGTTATTTTTCCTCATTGTTGCTTTTGTAACTGTAGAATGGTACAATGTCAAGATAAAGTTACTGTTTTGTTGTTAATGTTACTCAATTCGTTATACTATACCAAGGTAATGTTTAACCCTTTTTGCTACTCTTATCCTTGCAGCTCTAATATGTCAGGGTTACGTGCAGTCATTGCAGCTATTGTTATTGTAAAAGTTTTCCTCTATCCTAGTTACATTTAATCAATAATGCTTTTGTTACTGAATTATTATTATGTCAGGTTTGTGTTCAACCATAATAATTGTTGATGTTGTAAGTGTTCTACTACGTTTATGTTGTGTTGAACAACTGTTGCTAAAGCTACTGTAAAGTTTTACTCCCTCAGGTTTATGTTCAACCACTGTTGCTATAGCTACTGCAAAGTTTTATTCCATCAGGTTTATGTTCAACCTCTATTGCTATAGCTACTATAAAGTCTCCCTCAGGTTTATATTTAACCACTGTTAAGTTTTACTCCCTTAGGTTAATGTTCAACCGCTGTTGCTATAGCTACTGTTCTACTCCCTCAGGGTTATGTTCAACCACTGTTGCTATAGTTACTGTAAAGTTTTACTCCTTCAGGTTTACGTTCAACCATTTTGCTACAGCTACTGTAAATTTTACTCCCTCGGGTTAATGTTCAACCACTGTTGCTATACCTTCCGTAAAGTTTTACTCCATCAGGTTTATGTTAAACCACTGTTGTTATTGCTATTGTAAAGTTTTACTCCCTCAGTTAATGTTCAACCACTGTTGCTATGGCTACTGTAAAGTTTTACTCCATCAGGTTTATGTTTAACCACTGTTGCAATGGCTTTTGTAAAGTTTTACTCCCTCGAGTTTATGTTCAACCACTGTTGCTATGTCTAATGTAAAGTTTTACTCCCTCAGGTTTATGTTCAAACACTGTTGCTATGCCTACTGTAAAGTTTTTCTTCTTCGGGGTTATGTTCAACCACTGTTGTTATGGCTACTGTTAAGTTTTACTTCCTCGGGTTTATATTTAACCACTGTTGCTATGGCTACTGTAAAGTTTTACTCCCTAATGTTTATATTCAACCACAGTTGCAATGGCTACTGTAACGTTTTACTCCCTCAGGATTGTGTTCAGCCGCTATTGCTATAGCTACTGAAAAGTTTTACAACCACAGGTTTATGTTCAAATACTGTTGCTACAGCTACTGTAAAGTTTTACTCCCTCAGGTTTATGCTCAACCGCTTTTGCTATGGCTGCTGTAAATTTTTACTCCCTCATGTTTATGCATAACCACTTTTGATATGGCTACTGTAAAGTTTTACTCCCTCATGTTTATGCTCAACCACTGTTGCTATACCTGCTGTAAAGTTTTACTTCGTCAGTTTTATATTCAACCAGTGTTGCTATGGCTACTGTAAAGTTTTATTTTCAATCACTGTTACTATAGCTACAGTAAAGTTTTACTCCCTCGGGTTTATATTCAACCAATGTTGCTATGGCTACTATTAATTTTTACTCCCTCAGGTTTAGTGTCAATCACTGTTGCTATAGCTACCGTACAGTTTTCCTCCTTCAGGTTTATGTTGAACCACTGTTGCTATAGCTACTATACAGTTTTACTCCTTCAGGTTTATGTTCAACCACTGTTGCTATAGCTACTGTAAAGTTTTACTCCTTCAGGTTTATGTTCAACAACTGTTGCTATAGCTACTGCAAAGTTTTACTCCTTCAGGTTTATATTCAACCACTGTTGCTATACTTACTGTTTTACTACTTCAGGGTTATGTTTAACCACTGTTCTTATAGTTACTGTAAAGTTTTTCTTCCTCGGGGTTATGTTTTAACACTGTTGTTATAGCTGCTATCCAATTTTACTCCCTCAGGTGTATGTTCAACCACTGTTGCTATAGCTACTGTAAAGTGCAACTGCCTCCGGATTGTGTTCAATCACTGTTGCTATAGCTACTGTAAAGTTTACTCCCTTAGGTTTATGTTCAACCACTGTTGCTATGGCTACTGTAAAGTTTTACCCCCTCAGGTTTATGTTCAACTGCTGTTGCTATGGCCACTGTAAAGTTTTACTCCCTCAGGTTTATGTTCAACCACTGTTGTTATAGCTACTTTAAAGTTTTATTCCCTCAGGTTTATGTTCAACTACTGTTGCTATGGCCACTGTAAAGTTTTACTCCTTCGGGTTTATGTTCAACCACTGTTGCTATGGCTTCTGTAAAGTATTACTCCCTCAGGTTTGTATTCAGCCACTGTTGCTATAGCTACCGTAAAGGTTTTCTCCATCAGGTTAATGTTCAACCACTGTTGCTATAACTACTGAAAAGGGTTTACTCTGGTGTGTACACTTTGTTCAATTACTATGATCTAAAATTCTAAAACCTAAGGATTTACTCCCTTCATCGTAGTTTTGTCTTTAGCTATATTTGATATTACTTATAATTCGAATTTCGTTTGGTTTTATGCATTTCAAAACATTTTTTGAAATTATGGATTTCTTTTGTTTGGGTTCTAGTACTGCTGATGAGGAATAAATTTCCGAAATGGCCATACAGCTTATTAAAATTATTGAAGCTGGAGTTAACATATGTGTTATGTTCTCATGTTCATTTACTCCATATCCTTTCCTAAAATATTTACTCCCTCAGGTTCATGTTCAACCACTGTTGTTATAGCTACTTTAAAGTTTTATTCCCTCAGGTTTGTGTTCAACCACTGTTGCTATAGCTACTGTAAAGTTTTACTCTCTCGGGTTTATGTTCAACCACTGTTGCTATAGTTACTGTAAAGTTTTACTCCCTCAGCTTTACGTTCAACCACTGTTGCTATAACTACTGAAAAAAAAAGCTTTACTCCCCCAGGTTTACGTTCAACCATTGTTGCTTTAGCTACTGTAAAGTTTTACTCCCTCGGGGTTATGTTAAACCACTGTTGCTAATTCTTTTGCTGCTGATTGACATTTATTCTTGTCAGAGTAAAGTTTTTATAAAAATATTTAACAAACAAAAAAAGAAAATCAAAATTATTATTTATCTAATCCAAATAAAGAAACAAGAAAACAAAGTACGAAATTAAGAATAAGTGACCATGATCTTTTAATTAGAAAATGGCAGATATGTTTCAATTCCAAGAGATCAAATGTTATGTTAATTATACAAGACTATTAAAGATGAATATCATTTCTTTTTCACTGGTAAATATTATACACTTTTAAGAAAGAACCTATTTGATCATTAATAAAATTATAATATTTTTCATCTTTTTCTACTTTTCCAAATAATAAAAAAATAAGTATTGTTTTAAACCCATCAACACCCGATAGTGTCTTTTATAAAACAGTCACACTTAGGAATGGAGACCGATGATGTCTTTGTATCAATATTATTCTATACTAAATTATTACTGAATTATGTTTGGTGTTATGTATGTACCTTGTATTGCTTAAACCCTAATGGGTTTTTTATGTTTTGCAATCAAAAAAATTAATTAATGAGTTCATCAGCATGACTGTGCATTTATTCCATTTTTGCTTAGCTTATATATTTTTTCTGCTGTACTTGGTTTGCCCCATTCGTGGACCCTAATTTCTTAACAATATACTGCACTTGTTTTCATTCGATTATGTTGACATTTTTTATTGCTCCTTAATTCCAGAATGTGAACCAAATATGCTGAACACTAAAAAATGTATCACTAGTTGTTTATCTATTAGCTTCCTGAAATATTTAAATAGTTTGTTTAATATTAAATGATGAACTTATCGTATTTCATTTGGAACTCTCTTGTGGTTCTACCTCCACACTTGTTTGTATCAAAACTTGGTCTATGTAATATTTTACGAAAGGATATGGAGTAAATGAAGATGGCCATAACACCTTATTTTTACTCCAACTGCAATAATTTTAATAAGCTGTATGGCCATTTCGGAAATTAATTCCTCATGATCAGCAACACTAGAACCCAAACAAAGGAAATCCATAATTTCAAAAAATGTTTAAAATGTATAAAACCAAACGAAATCCTAGTAATCAATAATATCAAATATAGCGTAGGACAAAACTACGATGATGGGAGTTAATCCTTCGGTTTTAGAATTTACATAAATTTAGATAATAGTAATTGAACAAAGTGTACACATGAGATATTATCTCATGTACAAGTACACCATATCTAAGAAAAATGAAGAGCATACATCTCCCACGGGGAATTGTTTTACCAACTCCACTGCAATAAAAGACAAACTCCTGTATGAAATATTTTACGAAAGGATATGGAGTAAATGAACATGAGACCATAACACATATTTTGACTCCAACTGCAATAATTTAAATGAGCTGTATGGCCATTTTTTGAAATTAATTCCTCATCAGCAGCACTAGAACCCAAACAAAGGAAATTCATAATTTCAATAAATGTTTAAAATGCATAAAACTAAACGAAATCCTTGTAATCAGTAATATCAAATATAGCGAAGGACAAAACTACGATGATGGGAGGTAATCTTTCGGTTTTAAAATTTACATAAATTTAGATAATAGTAATTGAACAAAGTGTACACATGAGATATTATCTCTTGTACAAGTACACCATATTTAAGTAAACTAGCCGCAATCAAAGTCCAAATGAAAACGACAATGAAACATACAGCTGTTCATTTCTTAAAACAAATAAAAATTATCATAATTATTTAATGTCGAACTTTCAATTGTAAAGCATTAAATCTTTTTAACCAATTTGGCGAAAATTCACATCTCAGTACAAAAATTTACGATAAAATGGGTGATTTTAATTTCAATATTAACATGGACAGTAATATTCCTTCTTCTCCTGCTTACTGAGTGTATGTTTCACAGTTGATTCGTTAAGCACGAGCTGGCACTAATCATGCAGACTTTTTCATTGGGCATAGTTATCTCAACGACCGCTTTACTTTAGGTTTCAAAAAGAAATTCAATCTCATACATTTTAAAAAAAAGTCCTACAATAGATATCAGTCACCTATGGAACATTTTGAATTTTCTTTCAAAACCAGCTCTGATTTAAGATTCTACCGGAAACTACCGCGTTGGAATGGGAGGTTTGGAGCGCCATAAAACCGGTTAAACCCACCCTTTCTTTTGAAATGCCTGGAATATGCGGTCGACAATTTTTTTTATCATTCATAATTTTTTTCGGTGGTTTTCCACCTGCTTTATTTTTTGCCTCTAGGACTTCGGCTCTTGACAATATTGTTCTGTAATTTTGTTATTAATCCCATCTGAAGAAGAAAATCGAGTAGACTTGGAACTCTATTGTAATTAATTTCAAACTTAATATTGCATTTATTCAGCCCGTGTTCATAAATCCGCTCAAGTTTAGATGTAACGATGCTAAATCAATACTTTTTTGTATTAATTACGGAATTTCAAAGTAAAATCTTATGATAAAACAAAAGAAATTAAGAGTTTTAAGAAAACGGACTGAGAGATCTGAAACATTAAGAGGCTTAAAAATTTCACAGATCATAGAGTATATGAACAATTTTATATATTTCAATGTAATTAGGGTGGATTTTCTACATTTTACTCGAGCAAAAAGATAAATACTATGATACATTGATGAAAGTCTTAAAAAGATCTAAAATTTTTAAAATTAATTAAATCATATTTTTCAATAAACATACAAACTTAATTGTTTTACAATTTTTGTGTGACTTATTATTCGTATTTCAATTCTTTCTTTTTTCTATTTTTGCACTACGTTCCTCTGTTATTACTCTTTCGGTGCAATTTGATTGATCATACTTTCAATTTGGGCTCCAGAGGGGGGGGGGGGCAGTGTTCCAGGGATTTGAACCCATTATGCAAGAAAAAAAAATATTCCATACAGAATTTAGAAAAATATTTTTTTTTTAAATGGCAAAAAATCATCTGAAACCCCCTCTTTCAAATGTTTACTCTACCGGTGCACCTGATCTCATCCATGTTTTTTTACTGGGCCCGTGTTGTTCATCTTCGTATATGTGTATTTCTTTTATTTTTATTATCCGTGCCGTACTCATGTTATGTCTTGTTTCTCTGATTTTCCGATGGTCAAAAGTGTAAAAATATTGAAGATGAAGCCCATTTCTTTTTAAACTGTACAATAAACGAGACTTACAGATGTAAACTTTTTGAAATAATTATAAATAAACACTCTGAATTTAAAGATATGTCTTCTTTCGATAAATTAACTACATTTTAACTCCAGACATATAAAACAATCATTAGAATTGAAATAGGGTCCGCCCCGGTCAAAGAGTCGACTGAATTATATTACAGTTTATGTTTTTTAGTTTAATTGTATTTTGTAATTCTTGTGTTTATGTTGTATACATGTTTTGTATTGCTTTGGCCCCCAAGGGGTGTAATTTTTGCAATAAATATATTATATTGATAATTCATTTTAGACTGACGGTTCGGTTTTCACTTCCTTTTTGTATCAATGCGTACAAATGTACAATGTTGTCTCCTCGACATTTACCCCATTTTCTTTCTTTTTCATAGTTCCCATTTAATCATAGTACATTCCCTTCCCATGTTTGGAACTTAAATGCTTACCGAACAAAATACAAAAATAACCGAATTGTATTATTATCAGTATATCTTGTGTTTTGCTGTACATGTATGTCAAGGAATAACTTCTCATCAGCAGCATTAGAATAAAAAATATAGAAATTCATTATCCAAAAAAAAAAATGTGTGTTGCGAAACAGCTCTCAATGTCAAAAACAAAATATAGAAATATATGATTACTAATATAGTATGTGAGCTGTTAAAAAGGGGTCAATTTGAAATCTAAAACAAAAAGCAAAAAAAGTTATAAAGAACACATAGCGAAATTATTTCGCCAGACCTGTCGTTTTCACGGAGGTCATAAAAGAGCAATCTGTCAACGTACATTATCCAAAAAAGTCAGAAAGAAGTACTCGTACATATAAACAAAATATCAAAACAGGAGGTCAAATCCAATGACAACAAATGTGATACTTATTGTTTTTTTTAAATCAATAATCTGATTTTTTTCCCCATTTTTCAGGATAACATTTTGCTTATCAGTATTGGACATCCATGAAAAAAAGTTCTCTGTTGAAAATCAATTCATGTAGTCAGTACAAAATGGTATTCTTATACCATCTGAAATAAGAAATGAAGGGATATGGAGTAAATGCACATGAGACAAAGTCTCTATGAATACATGGTAAAAAGCAATGAAACAACGCTTTTATTGTTGTTCTTCATCTTGAAGTCACCATGAGGCCTTCAACAATGAGCTTTGCCCATACCTCATAGTAAGTTCAAGACGGCCCCTACCATTTTTCATTCAAAATAATACGACTTTTAATTATTATTTTCAATTTGACTCTTACTCCCCCAAAAAATTACGTAAATAATCTATACATGGACTTTGTCATGTTCCTTCATAATATTTGTTCCCAAAGGGTGAAATGTTATAGCATATTTGTTCCAACGGAACAAATAATATATTTTTCTTTTTGGAATAAACTTTTTTCCAAAAGGAAAGAATATTATGCCAATGCTAATAATAGTTCAATGGATTTTTGTTAAACGGAACAAATATGCGGTGTCAGAATGATCGGCTTCCTCCTTAAGAAAATTATGTAACTGAAGATCTTAAGATTATGTTCATGACAAATCAAACTGATTTTTGTCGACACATTATCTACTTTGCACTTAATCATATGACATTTTATGAAATGTGGACTGATTTTTGAGAAACTCATACGAAACACAATTAACTTGATTTCCGCGTTGTCCATTTACTTAAAATCATGAGCCATATGACCTTGTATGACATCTTACGTCTCTTCAGTGCAGATGAAGCTCAATCAGTTTGAATTGGAAGAACATAAAAGAGCCGACAGAAATCAAGAACCAAAAGGCTTAACATTTACGGCAAAAAAAAGGATAAGGACAAAAGCTAAAAAAGATGAAATCCTGTCACAAAACTTCATAAAAGGTCACGTATTTTTCTTTTCTTTTTTAAAATCTTTCTCAGTTATGTTGTTGCAGCGTAGTTCATCGTGATCAAGTTGTGTTTAACCATATCGAACACGTTTCGTGTGATCGTTGTCTAAATATCTTTTAGACATTTTAGACTTTTTTCACATTGGCTGTAGGGGAAAGGTTTGGGCCCAATAAAACGAGTTTAACCCCGCCGCAGCTGGTTTGCGCCTGTCCTCAGTCAGGAAATGTAATAAGCCTTTGTGTGTCTTGTCTTTTTTTCTAGTTAGTTTACTTAATGTCTATAGGAGTCTAGGATGTTGTTTATTTTGCTGAACCTGATTACTCTTTATTCAGGGGCCGACTCCGACCTACCGTTGGGTGTGGGGTTAATTTTCTCACCTTATGGTGGCTTTGAGTTGTTATTACTTCCCTTTGGCTCGTTGTCTCTTTGACACATTCCCCGTTTCCCTTCTTTTTTCTATTTGTATACTTAAAGTATTTCTTAGTTTATTCGCTACGTTTCTGCTTGTGCATGATTTTGAAAACAGAGTCTCAGCAGAGAAGCGTAGATTATGTTTATTCATTGTTGCTATCGTCACTCTCAAAATTTGCTATATGGTGCGAGGTTCCTGTGTTGAAGACCGTACGGTGACCCCTAGATTATTTGTTTTTGGTCGTTTTGACTTGGAGATGGGATGTTCTCTCCTTCACATTTACCCCATTTCCTTTCTTTTTCATATATAAAAGTATTTCCAGTTCTTCAAACAAGGTACAAACTGATAACTACGGACGCTAAAACTTAAACTTTAGATCAAATGTGGGGATTTTGACCTCCATTTCGTGAACTAATCGTTTGATAGTAATGTAATAGTCGGTATATCATGGAGACAGCATTTTATATTTCTTAGTTTATTTGCTACGTCTCTGCTTGTAAATGATTTTGAAAACAGAGTCTCAGCAAAGAAGTGTAGATTATGTTTATTCATTATTGCTATCGTCACTCATTATAAAATGAAATGTTTTTTTATAACAAATAAGAACAAAACGCATCTTCCGTTGAGTTATTTGCACTACCTCGTTGATTTCTACCAGAATTATATTCTACTATTGTAGTAAAAACACGTTGTACACAGCTCTCTGAGAGCACGGGGTCCATGTATGTGGAGTCCGGATCCCAGTGGATGGAGCCGAAATCCGGAGCCCTAATGTTGTAGACCAGAGCCCTAGTGAGCAAGTAGCCCCGAGTTTCAGCCCGGAGCCATTGTGCGTTGAAGCCGGGAGCCCCACATTCAAAAAAGGTTGGAGCCCGGGGCTCAGAGTCCATGTTATTTTCCAAAGCTAAGGAGCTAACCTAAATCCAATGGAATGGCTTCTTTGTACGCTTTGATGATCAATATTATGGATGATGAATTACACTTTTTGTTATATTGTAAGAAAAATTCTACTTTAAGATCA
>MJUU01020162.1:13676-24307 GCA_002080025.1 Modiolus philippinarum
AAAAATAGGGTCCTTTATAAAACGGTCATTAGAACTGAGGACAGGGGACTCATAACTCTGTTATTATTTTTCTTTACTTGCTTGTTTTATTTGTTAATGTCACAAACTACATGTATGTTTATATGACAATAAATATTTGATTTGATTTGATATTGTGTGATATATGTGTTTCTTGGGTTTTGATCATAACTTTGAAGCATTTGATATTGGTGATTCGGTTTTAGAATTAGAGTTCAAACTTTGCCGTGCTTTATTATGTGCTGTTTTCCTGTTTGTTTCTCTTGTTTTGCATCTCTGTAAAATTTCACTTGGTCCGAAGAGTTATATACTCTAGCCAATACTTGTAGTCCGAGCATCGTCGTCGTCAGAGTCGTTTTACTTTTTTCAAAGATCTTATTATCTGAAACCGATGGTTTATATTAAACAAGTTAGGTTTGAGCCATTACCAGGGTATATAATTTGTTTTTATGCCCCCGCGACGACAAGTCGGGGGCATATTGTTTTACCCCTGTCCGTCCGTCCGTCTGTCCGTAATTCCGTCCGTCCCATCTCTGATAAGCTGTTATTCCGGATAACTCCTCCCACAATATTAATGCTAAATTTATTTTACTTTGTACAGTGATTAGGCATGGATTGAAGATGTGCATATTGTCATGGTTTAGATTTTGGCCAAAATTTGTGATTTTGAGGGGTAGTTGAACTTGACCATTTTATCGAAATGTGTTTTCTGGACCTGTTATTCCGGATAACTCCTCCCACAATATTAAAGCTACATTTATTTTACTTTGCACATAGGTATGGATTGAAGATGTGCATATTGTCATGGTTTAGATTTTGGCCAAAAATTGTGATTTTGAGGGGTAGTTGAACTTTGCCATTTTTCAAAATGTGTGTTGTTCTTGAACTGCTATTTCGGACAATACCTCCCATAGTATTAAAGTCACAGTTATATCCAACTGCGGTTACACACACAAACAGAGTAGCTAAATTTTATCCAAAAATGGAATATATACACATGGGGATGACGGCAGCGGGGGCATTTAGTCTCTCTAGTTTCAGTTTTTTACTTTTACGCTCGAAGTATTGATAAATCGGGAATAAATCGTTAATTTTGAAAAATAAAAACCCTTACAGATATTGAGAATTCACGTATCAAATTGACATGAGATGATGGGCATCAAACACATTTTATTTCATTGCCGATCAGTAATAGCCTCAGATATAAGCAGAAATTAAACTGATCAACTGAAATACGGTGGAAGAAATTAAAACTGTGTTCTCCACCGCCGGATCCAGCCTTCGAATAAAGTAAGGGGTGATTGGGTTCCAGAAAAAGAAGGAATCGATCGCATTTTTTTTGCCTTTTTTTAAAAAAAATTTTGGCCCAAATTCTGCACGAACAAAAATAAAAATTCTAGAAAAAGGGGGTTTTCCAACCTTCGAACCCCCTTCGACCCGCCAATAGTTCTTCAAGTTCACAGCTTTTTTATATAGAGTTTTTTTATCGAAACTTAATCTCTCCCAAAACTTCCAGTAAAACATGCCAATTTAATTAGAATAGGACCTGCCGGCATGCAGTATTGAAGGGAACTTGGTATACATATATCTAATTTTAATTAGATTGGAATGTTTTACTGAATATGCAATATCTTATATCAACGGTCGTTAATTAATTATAAACAGGAGAAGCTATTCCCAAAAACGTTACTATTTCTTGTATTTTTAGTAGAAAAATCAAAACTCTTTGAAAATTTGTCCAGCATTTCCGTACTAAAATAAGTTTGGTTAATAATTTTTGCAAAGATTAGTAGCTGAAGTGTCTTGAAAGGGGACATTTAATTAAGTGTGACCGGGAGTCACTTTGTAACATAGGAAAAAGAAGGGAAACGGGAATGTGTCAAAGAGACAACGACCCAAAGGGGAGTAATAACAACTCAAAGCCACCATAAGGTGAGGAAACCCCACACACAACGGCAGGTCGGAGTTTGCCCCTAAATAAAGAGTAATCAAGTTCAGCGAAATAAACATCATCCTAGACTCCCATAGACATAAAGTGAACTAACTAGAAAATAGACAAGACACACAATGGCTTAATAAATTTCCTGACTTAGGACAGGCGCAAACCTGCTGCGGCGGGGTTAAACTAGTTTTATTGGGCCCAAACCTTCCCCCTATAGCCAATGTGATAAATAAAGAAACAATCGTAACAACAGTGAAATTCAGTTGGCAACAGGACTGAGTCAATTGTGAGAAATGAAACTGAGAGAACTAAATATACGGACATAAACATGAAATCACAAGAGACTACTAGCACTTAACCGACATGTCAGCTCCAGACCCATTACCAACTGACAAATTAAGTTATGTACATGTCTATTTTTTGGTTTATTTAGTTAATCGTAAATTTATTTATAGTTCTGTTTGTTTCCCGTTGATCCCGGTGCAGTTATTTCCACCGGGCCAACTCCCGTTGACCCGGCAGCCCGGCGCCGGGTTCATTTCATTTTGAACTATAAGGGGACGACCATTTGATTCTGAGGGGCCGGGCTGGCAGTTTCGGTCGAGCCAGATTATTTATTTTCAAAATTTTGCGGGCCATGATATTTATTTTTCGCCGCTTCAACAGGTACTTGTGGACAGGACCCTACATGTGCCTCGTATGTGGGGGTCCGCCCACTATGCAAATTTTTTCTGGAAAATGTTATATTTGTCTATTTACTGACATTTCCTTGTGAGATATATGTCCAATGTACTCTCAAACAGCGTCGTGAGTCCACACGGGTTTACTGATACGCTTTATATGGGAATTAAGTAATAACTATATATATCTATATTTTGTACAGGGCCTAGAAAAAAAAGTTGTGAGTTTAGGGTAACCAGACCCTACCTAAAATTTTATGCCTACCCTAACTTTTTTTGCCTATTTTACAACAAGCACTGTTAAAGTCAGAAATGTTCCTCCATTTCTACAATGTAAAACAAAAATACTAAAAAAAAATTTTTTTCCTACCTACCCTACCTAACTTTGAAAACCATGTTACCCTAAACACACAATTTATTTTCATAGGCCCAAGTTAACGATCCATAATCAATTTCATCAACTTGACGATCTCCAGTCTTTATCCGTTGAACCAGGGATGTGGCGGTGTTGTACTTAAACGTATGTTCGACTGGCAAAACTGATTTACATATATCTATTTTAGACAAAACTAAACACAAGCACACTGTTACAGTTTCAAGAGATACGAAATGTGATTTGCCACATGACAGATGTCACATGTCGCAAATGACCAAAAACTGGAGTCAAGTCAACTTAAAACATATAGAGGCTAAAAAGTCTCATTTCCGGATTATGCACGCATTCTAAACCGTGTTTCATTCCCAATACTACAGTATTTTCCCGCGGTTTCTCCTCGTTATCTCCCCTTTGGTTGCCAGTGCAAGCATGATGAAAATGTCATTTCGATTTCTTAATATTCTTGTGATCAATGTTTTAATAGTTTCTGGATTACAGCAAAATTATCACCAAATACTAATCGATGTGAATAATTTGCCGAACCTTATAAAATACCTCGAGGAATCTCCTGATTATGTAAACTATGTCGCCGATCGTGTCGTGGAATCGACTAAAATCTCATCATTGTCGTCTTTTCCATTAGACTTTGCAAGCCAACGTGCCACCGGAGACAATATCACGACAACAGTCGGTCCTGTTGTTCCTGGTATATCTGGACTTTGTGTTAACCAAACTTTTGCAATGGGTATTGCTTTGTATGAACGACAGCAGTGGGCAGAAAAAAGTAAGCTACATACATATTTTTATTGGTAATTTGTATGAATTTATTTTGATCTACAGAGACTGATTATCCCAGTATCACGGATCTGGACACTTATCATGAAATTATTGGGTCACTGTGAAGGCGTCACGTGCGGGTTGCTAAGCTGACGTCATGTTTTGTACTATTTGTTGTGTTCATAACGCGTAAGAAGTTGAAAGAGAAATGCAAATAAATTATTGAAATAAACAATAGATTAACTATGCTAAAATAGAAATAATTATTTAAGAGTTCTGTTAATAATTTTGTGAATTACTGATTAGAGAAATATAGGACATTTTGTTTTTGATACGGACTTTATCATGCAAGGATGAAAATTTGCAATATTGGCACAGTGGCCACCTGGGCCCCTGCCAAACAAAATTTATTAGCCCAGCCAATATTTTAGTAGCCCAGTTCTATATTGTCAACTAAAATTTCAGGATATTTCAGTAGCCACCTGGGCTACTGGTTTTAAAATTTTAGTAGCCCAGGCCAAATTTTAGGGGCCTTGGGCTTCTGGGCCCTGGTAATTTTCATCCCTGTCATGGCGTAACACATCAAGCTCACTTGATACTGTCCGTGATAATGTCTGTATCAAAAACAAAATGTCCTACAATGTATATATTCCATATTTATTTTACCATGATAACTAAACTTGCATGTTAAAGGCACCAAAGTAACATTGCAGTCAAGTAAACTTAATTGAAAATTAGTAGTTCAAACAATCAACATAATCTCTGCAGAGTTTTTTAAATCTGACATGCACATATAGCAATGACAGATATTGTGTTTTTGTGTTTGAAAAATGTTATTATAAATAAGAAATGAACCAAATTTTGAGTGTACAGCATGATAATAATTTTCTAATATTGCACATAAAATAAATCCCATAAGGAATGGGCATACATTCCCTTTAGCATGTTTAGAGATTGCTGAACAATCCTAGGCATTAATTGTACATTGACATTTATGGGAGTATATAGATTTCAAGAGAGTCTCTTTTTCAATGAAAAGTTGTTACAAAGCGCATAATAGAATTGTTGTCACCCATTCAAAACTTTTAAGTAATTAAGGTAAGGGGTACCCCAGTTCTTAATTTGGAATGCAGCATTAGGCTTGATATTCCTTGATTAAAGTCAGCACAGTTGAAGTGTACCCTTCAATATGGATAAATCAGTCAGCATGGTGAGAGCATATGCAGCAGCAAATGTAAAAACTTGACGAATTGTATCCCATACATGAACATGTAACTTGCAAAAAAATGAAATATTACCAAAAAAACAATCAGTCAGAGATCCAACTGGATAAATTGAAATCATTTCACCTACCAAAGTCAATTTTATTTACCTGAAGCAGTAAAAACTTTTTACTTATACTTGTAAGCCTTTAGATATGCAGTATATTTATTCCAAAACAGCCTTTCCCCATTACAGGCTCACTGTTCACCCTATCAGACCTCGTTAAACCAAATTACAAGCATCATATTGTGATAAATCTTCATGTGGTAATTATAATGATGGAAGTTGTAGAGCACTTAATTCAATATTAGGCCTAGAAAAAAAGTTGTGAGTTTAGGGTAATCCGACCCTACCTAAAATTTTATGCCTACCCTAACTTTTTTTTGCCTATTTTACAACAAGCACTGTTAAAGTCCAGGGATGCAAATTACCAGGGGCCCAGTAGCCCAAGGCCCCTAAAATTTGACCTGGGCTACTAAAATTTTAAAACCAGTAGCCCAGGTTGCTTGTGAAATATCCTGAAATTTTGGTTAACAATATAGTGCTGGGCTAGTAAAATATTGGTTGGGCTACTGAATTTTGTTTGGCAGGGGCCCAGGTTGGCCACTTTGCCAATATTGCGAATTTTCATCCCTGAAGTCAGAAACGTCCTCCATTTCAACAATGTAAAAAAAAAATATTAAAAAAAAAATGTTTTCCTACCTACCCTACCTAACTTTGAAAACCATGTTACCCTAAACACACAATTTATTTTCTTAGGCCTTAACAGTTGTTTAAAGTTCCAAAGATCTAATCTTTGCCTAGCTTGCCCCTCAAGAAAAACATAATGTGCCCCTAATAAATTTTTACCTTAAAGATAAGATCAGAAATGAAATTTTCATAGAAAATTATTAATTATCCTATGAAAATTTATATAATGAGACACTGAATGGAGAAAACCTCTGTATTTTATCTAAATTTACTTGTACAAGTAAATAAATTTAATGCTGATTTTATTTACTTCTTTAAGTAAAAATAATTAACCTAAGCTGGTGAAAAGTTTTTAGTTCATGCAGTTGGATCCCTGACTGACAATACAGATATTAAGTTCATACATGTACCAATTATCGTTAGAGTATGCAGTGAGCTGACCAAACAATTGTAAAGTTGAGGGTGAACAGGTAAAAAATTGCCTAAAATTTGATGAATTAATTATATATGAACAATTAAGCTTATTCAGTTGAAGTATTAATGGTGAAGACAAGTCCTTCAAGATGAACAACAGCAATAAAAGTGTGGTTCTACCATGTTTTTGTCTTGTTTGTAGAGACTGGCTCATGTGCATTTATGCCATATATCTTTTCATTGCTTATTGAATGGGATATTGCCATATTGGTATACCATTATGCATCCACCATAAAAAGGAAACCAACTTATAATGCTACATGTATTTATTGCATTTCACTGAACATTCATCATCAGACAATCTTTGTTTTGGGTCGTTTTAACCTGGATATGGGATGTTGTCTCCTTGACATTTACCCCATTTCCTTTCTTTTTCATATTTAAACAATGTCAAAATTGTTATTTCAGCAATACAGAATGTACATTTTTGTAGAATCAGTAAATTTGTATATTGTTATTTCTTGAAAAAAATGTGTAAAATTTAAAGTAATATCTTGTGGATCTATCATGTCATTTAAATTTTATTTTTCATACCACTGTAGTAATCAAACATGTAAATCTATTTATAGTTGTGACGGTCTGTATAGCCATGAACCATTATATTCTCACCTTAATTGTACTTTTGTCAATAATTTTCTGTATTATAAAGAGGGTCTAGATATACAATGCAAAACTATACTCAACATAAAAATTGCAAAGAAATCTTAAAATTCATGCATATATTCTTAAAAAACAGCATTTAATGTTTGTATCATACTATTTTCTTGGAATGGTGTCAATGTCAATGTCAAGATTATGGGAGATTCTATGACATCATGAGATCTAGATGTGGCTTACATGTACATGTATCATGAGTCATGAAAAGCCGCCTCCCCTTTCTGTGTAATTATACTTCTGAATTTGTGAAAAATCATTTGCTGTGCCAATAAGATTGTTTTTGTCTTTCAATACGTATATCGGGTTATTTTCACGTCGGGTTTTGTTCTCACTTTTGGTATGAAACAGAGCAGTGAAAAATTCGCTAAGTTTATAAATTCGCGTTTTTATACTGAATTTAATGCATCTGAATGGGCAGTGAAATTTACGTGGAGGCTAAAATTTGTGAATGGTTGCCTACCACCAACATTGCGAAAATTAGACACATGAAAAAATCCCGATATACGGTAGCACTTCACAGAACACACTTAGACCCCTACAGGACCCCTGCATTTGGTAACATTAATGTACTTTTTTGGTTTCATAAAAGCACATGAAAATACATGTAGAAATTAGAAATTCACATTGATAATTATAAATGTGTTATCATAGTTATAAGACAGCAAAAAGGGGGAGAGGAATTAGATTGGAAATTGGGTCAACAACAGGGTACACGATAAATCATCGGAATGTTACCTTACTTGGTACCAGATCAGTTAGCTAGCATCAAAATTGTGTTATTAATAACCTTGCTAACAATTCTTTTCGTTTCTTCACAATGGTACCATTCCTTGAGTACAATGTACTAATAGTGATATGTTTTTTGTGGTATTTTAATGAGAAACCTTGGTCGGTTATCTCCCTGTACCAAGTTAGTTTTGTATCAAAGTGGAGATAATTTTAATTAGCATGTCAATAGTGTCTTTTGATATTAAATCAAAGCTATCTCCGCTTTACCTATATTCTCAACTGTAGGTTAATTAAGTATTCCATGGCCCAGGTGAGCAATACAGGCTCTTGATCATGAGAGCCTTGTTTTTTGTTTCATTAGATTTCCAAACTTCTCTTGTATTAAAAAAAATTAATGGCATTTTAATACCAGCAGATATTATTATTATATACAGTTGTGTTTTGTGCATTTAGATCTTAAACTTGGTATAGAGAGATAAATGTAGCCGACCCAGGTTTCTAATTAGTGGCTTTTCTTTGGCATGCTATTATTTTAAGAATAGGACTGTTAATTGTCCATATGCATACTAATTGGTTTTTATCAATGTAGTACAAAAGCGTAAAAGGACAGTGGGCTTCATATTATGTTATATGGTACATACATTATGATCTGTTATCAATGTTGCTGAAATGTCTCATGAGTGGAACAAAACACCAATGTCAAAAATAAACATACAATTTCAAAAGACAGTCCAGGCATGTAGTGTCTGTGGTCTTCGGTCTTCTGGTGTTCTTGATTTTGCCTTGTCTCTGGAATTTGATTTATGTAATCTTGTGCTTTGTTCCTTCGGTATTCTACTGCCGTTGTTTTCCAGCTCAGAATGTCTTTGCAACCAGGATAAAAATTTGACAGCTTGAAGAACCATACTAGTACATGTATATCACAGGGTTTGATTTAGAAATAAGCTTTCAACTTGCCCATCAGGCAGGTCACCAATAAATATGACTTGCCCTTCCTAAAATCAATTTGCACATGTTTCAATATTCAGGATTGATAAATAAAATTTCAACTTGACAATGAAAAGCGTACATTTTTAACAGTATAAACTTGCCCTGCACATTTCAACCGGACAAGTGGACATTTCGTTAGTATCAAATTTTAACTTGCCCTGCACAAATTTTTCTTGCCACAAGCAAGTAGGAGAGCGATGAAATCTATCCCTTATATATTAAAAATTATGCCATCACCGAATCATTTGCAGTTTGTTGCTCCATTTACTAAAAAGTCTTTAATACTGAGGAAAGTGGACTCTATAGCTGCATGATTCTTTATTTTATTTGCTATGTTTGAAATGTCTTGTATATTTGTTTATTTTGTACTGTAATTATATGTATTGCCATCAACTTCCAAGGGAGTAAAATTGTGCTTTTCAATAAAGATAAAAATTGAATATGCTAGCATCATGTGGCTTCAAATATAACTTCAAATATAATAAATTTAAACCTGTGGCCACCAAAATTATGAAATAACATAATAAAGTAGCTACATTTTATAAGTGACACACAATTCTTTCTTGTCATTAACATGATGAAACAGTAAAATTTTCATGAGAATTCAAATAGTAGGGGGATTTCAACAGATAATATACGGTACTATATTTCTGATTTATTTTTATGCTTATCTGTTTTCATAAAAATATATCAACATTTTTGTACAATGTAATACAGGTGAATTTATTTATTAATAAGGTATAGGTACAGATGTACTTGTTATAATTCACCATTCCTGTTCATGGTATATGTATGATTGCTTCATGTAATGCCATACAATGTAGGGTTTTTGAAGGAGTGGTAATTTTTCACAGGGTTTCCCATTTAATTCTGAAATCCATGTTCAAGATGTATTTACATTTAATCATATATAGGGCACATAAATTGCAGTCAATTACTCTTTTAGGGTACCTATTTTCAATTAAGGGGGGACACCTTGATTTTTATTGAAGGGAGATAATCATATAGGAATAAATTAATGAAAAAATCCCATTTGCACTATTTTTGAAATAAGACCATAATAAAATAATTGATAGAAATTTGGGGCAGGGGGCAAATTTTATTTTATTTTATTTTTTTTTTTATTAAATTTTGTGAAAATGCAGTCATTTAAAAAGAAAATACCATAGTTGGCCTAAAATCAAAGTAAAATTTTGAGGCGGGTGAAAAAATTGGTTCTGGCTTTGATGAGAATCTTAGATATTTATGCCCCTGGAAATGAAGTTTCAGGGGGCATATAGTTTTTGGTATGTCTGTCTGTTTGTTTGTCTGTTTGTCTGTTTGTCCACACAAAAAACTTTAACATTGGGCATATCTTTTAAATGGTAAATGATAGGGCTCTCATATTTTGCATGTGTATTCATGGTGGCAAGACCTTTCAAACGATACCAAAATTTTGGACCTCATGACCTTGACCTTGACATGTGATGGACTTTTTGAAAAAATAATAAACTTTAACATTGGGTATATCTTTTGAATGGTAAGTGATATGGCTTTCATATTTTGCATGTGCATTCCTTGTGGCAAGACCTTTTAATTGGTACCAGAATAGTTGACCTTGTGACCTTGACCTTGGGATATGAACAACAGCATAAAAAACATTGAGCATATTTTTTGAATGGTAAGTAATAGGGCTTTCATATTTGCATGTGTATTCCTTGTGGCAAAACCTTTCAAACGATACCAAAATTTTGGACCTCATGACCTTGACCTTGACATGTGATGGACTTTTTGAAAAAAATAATAAACTTTAACATTGGGTATATCTTTTGAATGGTAAGTGATATGGCTTTCATATTTTGCATGTGCATTCTTTGTGGCAAGACCTTTTAATTTTTACCAGAATAGTTGACCTTGTGACCTTGACCTTGGGCTGTGAACAACAGCATAAAAACTTTAACATTGAGCATATCTTTTGAATGGTAAGTAATAGTTCTTTCATAGTTTGTATGTGTATTCCTTGTGGAGAGACCTTTCAGTTGGAACCAGAATATTT
>MJUU01020165.1:8486-18856 GCA_002080025.1 Modiolus philippinarum
GGGGGGGGGGGGGGGGGGTGCACGGAGAGTGATTTCAGCCCATGGCCTACTACCTTTACATGGGCTTTCAGTTTGCCTTAATCGGAGAGATCGGTCAATGGTTGCTCATGTTGCACTGTGCCTGATTTTTGCTCTTTAATTTCTGAAATTTTTAAGTACAAAAGTGCCTACTTTATTTCAGTCTCATGACAAACTTTGAACAAAACAAGGTTACTACATTTAACCTTATTGTTGATGGTGTTATTTCAATTTTTACTTTGTTTATGCACAAGAATGAAACTATTTTAAAGGTGAAAAAATATCAACAATGATTATTCGCAAATACCGTCTATTACATCACACTGATTCAATATTTTAAAAACGACATTATGAATGCCTCACTAGACTAGAGGCTCCCAGGAGCTTGTATCGCTCACCTGGCTTTCAGTTGCCACAATTTTGGTAACATTGTAAGTTATCAGTTGATCATCAGTCTCTCAAACTTAAGTACCTCAAACACCACCAATATCTTGAACAGTATTTAATTAAAGTCTGATCATGTTGTACTATTTTTCTTTGTTGAGCTGTATTAACAAAAAAGGCTCTTGCTAAGGACCACTTTAGACACCAGTTTTGAAACAGAGACATCATTATGTAAATGGCGGTCAACAAACAATTTTCCCGCCTTTTTTGGCAGCCATTTTGAAAATGGCTGTCAGCAAATAATTTTCAACATAAGTTTTGAAGTTNACATCAATACCTATTTGGAAACCAAATTTCATTGAAATCAAACAACATTAAATTTTCCCGCCTTTTTTGGCGGACATTTTGAAAATGGCAGTCAACAAATAATTTTGGTTTTGAAGTTGCAACATCAATACCTATTTGGAAACCAAATTTCATTGAAACTGGACAATGTTGACTTTTTCCCCCTTTTTTGGCGACCATTTTGAAAATGGGGGTCTACCATATGTTTTGAAGTTATGACATCAATACCTATTTGGCAACCAAATTTCATTGAAATCGGACAATGTTGAATTTTCCCGCCTTTTTTGGCGGCCATTTTGAAAATGGTGGTCAACGAACAATTTTTTACATCAGTTTTGAATTTACAACCTCAATACCTATTTGGAAACCATATTTTATTGAAATCGGACAATGTTGAATTTTCCCGCCTTTTTTGGCAGCCATTTTAAAAATGGCAGTCAACGAACAATTTTCAACACAGGTTTTGAAGTCGCAACATCAATATCTATTTGGAAACCAAATTTCATTGAAATCGGACAATATTGAATTTTCCCGCCTTTTTGGCGGCTATCTTGAAAATGGCGGTCAACGAACAATTTTCAATACAAGTTTTAAAGTCGCCTCAGCATGGCAAACATTTCGTAATTTTACACTTAATCTTCATCTTCTATAGTTTCAGAAATAAAATCGAAAACTATGAATATTTTAAAAATTTGGTGAAAAAAGGGCAATAACTCCTACAAGGGTTTATGGATTTACTTCAAAATTTCAGGTTGGGTAGATCTTGATATGCTGAACATTTTTGGAATTTACACTTAACCTCTATCTGTTACACTTTTTGAAATAAAAAATAAAAAATACAAAATTTTGAAAAATTTACGGAAAAAGGGCCATAACTCCGAGATGGGTTTCAGATTTTCTTCAAAATTGCACAGTGGGTAGATCTCATCATGCTGATCATTGTTACTCCTAGTCAGAATTTTGATATCTGTAATGGTTTTTGAGTTATTTGCAAAAAACAGCAATTTACCCCCTATGTTCTATTTTTAGTAACAGCAGCCATGTTGTTTGGTCTACGGAGATAAAAATCACAAACTTGAAAGTGCATACCCTGGTGATGATTCAGGTCAAGTTTGGTTAGCATTGACCCAGTAGTTTCAGAGGAGAAGATTTTGAACAAAAGTTAACGGACGGACGGACGACGGACGGACGGATGCCGAGTGATGGCAAAAGCTCACATGGCCTTTGGCCAGGTAAGCTAAAAAAAGAAAGTACAGTAACAACCTTTAGGAAATAGTTAAATTGTAGAATGTTTCTAAATTCTTACAGAACATACATACATTACATAGCAATGCAGGATTGGTCTTTTATTGAATAAAACAGAATCTCGGATACTTTATATCCTGATTTCCCGATGCAAAAAATCATAAAAAGCAATCCCGAAAACTTTTTATCCCAAATTCCCGGTGACGAAATGCACCCTTTCCTGGATCTCGCTTAATTTTAATCCCGAATTCCCATTCAAAAAAGTGCCCAATCCCAGTGTCCCAGAAAAGGTCTTCCTGGTCCTCAGGTATCATGGTATGGATTTTAAGGAAACAAAAATCTGTCGCTGAATACAGAGCTGGCCCGTGATACTGCGCACCTAAAGCTTCAACATGGACCTGGCTTTCCTGAATACTTTTTAGCACCAAAACGTTGGTGTCTAAAAATAGTTTATTTATCAATGTTTTCGTTGAAGATATTCAATTGTTGAAAGGTTATGTCAGTTGCACTTTAATTTCCATGAAACACACTGACCCCGTGATGTAAACAACCTGTGTGATGTCCGGTGATACTGCGTATGTCATAAAAAATATGTTAAAACCTAGAAAAACGAATGATCTTTTGGTATCCATCACATATACTATTATGCTACAAAATAAACCAAATTCAGGATTTATTCTTAATTCTACTTTGAATTATTGTGTATTTTGATAAGAAGGGTAACAAATTCTTAGCCTCGNAAATAAAAATCACGTCATTCAGAACAAATACTCATCTTCACGGGGAAAGTAAAATTCCCTTGTGTAACAAATTAGGTAGGCTTTCTAAGGCGCATTGACGTTGTGTGTGTTGTAAATGCATTAAACCAGAAATGTGAGTGAACCTGAAAACGCCGGGAACGTCATAAAAGATGTTACGTCATTCCGGGAATGAAGGGATCTCGAAAACGACCTATAATCCGGGACACGACTGTAATTACTTCAGGTAGGTACTACTGTATACTGTTCAGATATCTACATGTATGCTTTGAAGGCATGGAAAGGCTTGGGCTAGAGTATTTCAGGATGCAGGGATTGGGAATGAGTTTATTAATACTCAAAGATGAGTTCAACTCCGTACTGGAAGAAGAAGACTGTGGTCAATGTAGGACTGTTTTTGAATGTCCACTCATTTTTGTCAATTTGGAATAAATTTATGATTTATGTTCTACAATACTGTTGCAAATGGTGACTTCTTGTTGAATGCATATTGATTTTACCGAGAGATTGAACTTACATGCTTTGGAAAGGCTTTGGAACTCTGTGGTCTTTTTTTTTTAGCCAAGGGGAGACAATTTGAAGCAAAATCATACCGGAACGGATAAGACAGATTGACGGGTGTTAAATTTTTGGACTATGCACCCTATATTTATGTTACGACACGATGTTATTTAAAGCTATTTTATTTGTCTTGGGAATTCTAGTGCTGCAGTTTATAGTGAAATTAATGTAAGGTCACAAAATGTGTATTTCAGGAGATTTCAATGAAATTTTGTACCAACACAGGGGGTCTGATCCCGGAATCCCGACTTTATTTTTTCTAAATCCCGAAATCCCGAACAACAAAGAAACTTAAAGACTGATGAAATCCCGATTCCCGGTGAATAAATTTCCCGAAATCCCGGGCTTAAATCATAAAAATCCCGAAATCCCGGGCTTAAAAACATCCAATCCCGACATCCCGAAAAAGGGCCGGCCCCCCCTCATACATGTCATACATAGCTTTTAGTCCTAATCAGAGACATATATACATAACATATATAAAACCATATTTTCTCTGCAAATGTCTCTGTAAAAGTCTAGGCCCTATCAAAATAAGCTTAACCCATATCTCTAAGTTTTTTAAGCTTACCAATACCATATACCTCGAATTAGCTTCTTCTTTCGGTATAGTACATCCCTCCAAGGAGTATTATGGTATTTCTAGATGCGAGTAGAAAATCTGAGTGCCAAAGAGTGCTGTATAATATGTACAGTGCAGTTGTGCTCTAATAAAACAGGATAAAAACAGTATCTCGCTATCTGACGAAGCCTGACTGATAGCACCTTTCTTTTGAATGATTCAAGGGTGGTGCATGCTACGACTTGAGGAGCAAGTCCATTCCAGATTCTGATGGTGTCGGGAAAGAACAATTTTTGATATACTTCAGTTCTTGCAAATGGTACTAGGAAACCTTGCTGGTGACCTAGTTGTCACTGGATGTTCTGGGGATGAGAAGCTCGTCTGCTGGTAAGGCGATTAGTCCGTTGACTATCCGGTAGAACATTATAGCCTTGGATTTAGACCGCCCTTCTTGTAAAGTTTCCCACTTTAGTGTGTGCAGCATAGCTGTCACGCTGCTTGTTCTTCGGTAGTCTTTCATTACGAGACGTGCTGATCTCCGCTGCACTGCTTCGAGTTTATGTATATTCTCTTTGGTTGATGGGTCCCAGATGGTGCTTGAGTATTCCATCAATGGCCGAACTAATGTTTGATAGCATAGCACTTTGGTAGTACTGGGATAATTGCTGATGTTATGCTGGAGGAAAGCCCGGTGGAGTTGGCTTTCTTAGCAATGTTGTTAATATGCTGGTTCCAGTTGAGGGTCTTGTGGATTGTTACGCCCAGGTACTTCGCTGAATCAACTTCTTCCAAGATATGGCCGTGTATGTTGTACTTAGAGCGATGGGTTGTCCCTTTGTTGTAACTCGTAGTAGCTGACATTTAAGGGGTGGAACTCCATTAACCAGTCAGATTCCCATTCTTGTAGGCCATCAATACCTCTCTGTAGAGCTATTGTATCATTGATATTGCGTTAATACATGTTTGTATAGTACACAGTCATCAGCAAAGAGCCTAACTTTTGATAATGTCACATATTCCGGTAGATCATTAATGAACAACAGGAACATTAAAGGGCCCAATACACTTCCCTGGGGTACTCCCGACTCTACAGGTGGAGTTTTTAATGATGTTCCCTCAAGTAGTACCTGTTGTTGTCTCTTATGCAGGAAATCTCTCAACCAAGCTAGTGTATTTCCGTGTATGCCATAATGGTTGATCTTGTGCAAAAGCCTTCCATGAGGAACCTTATCAAAGGCTTTTGAAAAATCTAAAAGAATTAGATCTATTTGTCATTTGTTGTCAATATTTTTTCTAAGTCTTGGATGGTGAGTATGAGCTGGGATTCGCATGATCTATTGGCACAAAAACCGTTTTGTGCATCTATTAAGGTAGATAGACACTGTTGCACTGCGCAATACAATCACGCATTAGAAAAATACAAAGTCGAATACAGGTTTGGTTTGATTTCCTTGCCGGAACAGTCTTTTGACAGGTTTTCCTTTGTGACGTCATAATTGATTGACTAATATGAAACGTCATATTTAGACCATTTTGCTGTGAATTAACTCCCTTTTCCCGTAAATAATGTTTGTTACGGAAACTTTGTAAAATATCTCCGTTAAAAGCATGGTGACATATACATTTTTTCGTCGTAACCAAGATATCATATCATAAACTATCTATTTATAAAAACATAAAAAATTCTCATGGACAAAAGGTTCATTTTTATTAAGCTGAAAATTGCCTTTCCATATTTTTCCCGTGCATTCCATGTAAAAACAGGCGAAAAAATGGCCAAAAGTGAGCAAACTTTGACATAAGTTCTAGAAAAATCAAGCATAGTGACCCATACTTTTTATTACATATTTCAGATTAGTAAGATTAGTTCTTCAATTGAGCTGACTATTAACAAAATCTCATTGAGATGAACATTAGTATCTATCTACCTTAATATATTGAGTGTTCTTCCAGATGTCTCATGATATTACTACAAATGACATGCTCTGTTAGTTTGCACAAGATGGCTGTTAGTGAGACAGGTCTATAGTTTGACACTTCACTTTTGTCTCCTTTTTTAAAGATTTGAACAACATTTGCATTCTTCCAGTCTGTTGGTACTTTGCCCTTGTCTATTGAGGCTTGGAAAAAGGTGGTGATCATAGGTGATATTTCTGATGCGACTGACTTAAGGAGCATGGATGAGATTTCATCAGGTCCACTAGCTTTATAAATATTTAATTTTCTGAGTAGTTTGTGAATGCCATTTTCTGTTACTCTTATTTTGCCCATTGTTGTATATGGTTTGGTCTTCATAGGTTTGATAGTATTCATTAGGGGGTGGGCAGGGGGGTCCCGAACCTGGGGGTAAAGGGGGCAGGAACCAGGAGTAAAGGGGGTGAGAACCAGGAGTTAATGGGGAGGGAACCGGGAGTTAAAGGGGCAGGAAGCGGGAGAACAGAGAGACAGAAAAGGTGGAGTAGAAAAAAATTTGGGGTCGGGAGGCGGGAGATAAGGGGGAGGTAAATGGGAGTCAATGAGGCGGGAACCGGGAGTCTAGGGGGGGACCGGGAATTGCCGACCCCCCTGTCCACCCCCTCATTCATGTTCTCATCGCTGTTAAACACAGAAGAAAACTAGTTGTTCAGGATATTAGCTTTGATTTTATTGTCTGAATATGTAAGTCCATCAGTATTTCTAAGTGGTGCAACTCCTCCATTCTCACATCTTTTACTCTTTATGAAGTGCCAAAACTTTTTTGGATTAGTCTTTTGTTCTGGGCTGACAATATCATGCTAGGAGTTTCTTACCTATAGTACACCATCACAGATCAGAAGTTCCATCATAAAATTTGTTCCAAAAAGATAAAAATATTACAAAATATAACTTATAATGGAACAAATATTACATAATTTGTTCCTAACAGAATAAATGTTATATAGCAATTGTTCCAATATGAAGTTATATAAGGTCAATTTTTATAATATTTCTTGCAATATATGTTGACAACACAATCTTAGTGTACATGTACACCTTATATTAACTTCAGTATTTTGTTATAAATTCACAGACCTGTCAAGTGTCATATGATCCGTTTGAGACTCATACGAAGCTTTTGCAAATTTTGGGCAAATTCCTTTGATCAAGGACTTATAAGTCCTTGCTTTGATCTTTTAATTTTTTCCTTTGATCTTTGACAAATTTGGCAAATCTCAAGCGAGGTAATTTTCAAAACTTGACAGGTCTGTATTCATCACACTTTTATGTTACCTATATAGCTACAGTATCAGATTGCATATATTTGGTTGACAGCCTACAAGACCTTATAACCACAACTGAACAGTACATATGTATTTGAATATCTGAGGGCTTCATTTAATATATATAGAATAATGGAAGTTTTGTTTTTGATATGAAAAATATTGTCGACATAATGGACGAGCCCACTTTGTGGGCAAGTCTAGAAGTATCAAAAACAAAACTTCTATTATTCTTTTTATCGGTAATTTACTACATCATTTGAAAGAAGAAATTTTGAAAAAAAAATCAATTTTGAAAAAATCAGGAAATTGACTATTGATTAGATAAATAATTCGTATGATCCTAATTGTTTTTGTAGATGTACATTTCTTTGTTTCCATTGATGCGCTGACTGACAAAGTAGTTGTGGCCTGTGATTCTTTTTGCCAATATATTTTAGTGTTTGTGCAGTAGCAAATACTGAAAATGTTTGCCTTATGAGATCATAGGATCTCATACAAATTACCGATAAAAACAATTAAGGGGTTATGCGGATGTAAATTTGGATTCTATTGGCTGATTAACCACCTGCTAAATAACCATGTCCGCCATGCACAACAAGAAAATCAATAATAGTGATAATGTAGTGTTTCACATTAACAAACATGCAGTAAGCATAGACATTAAACATAGTTTACTTCTATGTAATGTAACAGTAATTTCAGCCTGAAAATTAAAATACGAAAAACATCTATATTTGAAATAACATGTAAATTATATGAAATGTTTTATCTGCGTTCATAACCAAAGGTTTCCGCTCAGTGTATTTCGAAAACATCATTTTGCTGGTACAATCTTTATACAACTTGAAAAATCAATAAATCACTCGGTTGTGTATTTTTCATGTTAAGCTGTCAGTTGGTATAGTGTTTATTTTTAGAATCGTGTAGTTAAATGTAGGTCATTTTGTAATTATCGTTTTTGTAGTTTAATGCAAACTGTGGTTAGCATAACCGCACAAAAATGACCTACATTTAACTACATGATTATACACATAAACGCTATGTCGACTGACCGCGTACTCTGGACAATACACAGCCGAATGATGTATTGATTTTTCATGTTGTATAAAGTTTACATGGCATTTTCGTAATACATGGAGTGAAAACCTTTGAAAATGAATGCAAATAAAATATTTCATATAATTTACATGTTATTCAAAGTATAGATGTATTTCACATTTTAATTATCAGGCTGAAATTAGTTTTACATTATGTGGAAGTAAACTATGTTAAACTTTAATTACGATACGTTTATTTATCCATGCTTACTGCATGTTTGTGAATTTTGTCCTTATGTACAATTCTTATATGTATGCTTTTGAATGACTTTGGTCTACATGTAGGTGAAACACTACATTATCATGATTATTGATTGTCTTGTGTAGGGCGGACATGGTTATTTAGCAGGTGGTTAATCAGCCAATGGAATCCATGTTTACATCTGCATAACCGCACAACTTATAATATAAGGTCTTCCCATGTTCTACTTCGCAAAGACCCCAATTGTAATATATTTCTATTTTGATTTTAATAGGGTTTACAAATGATTTGAAAATTGGAAGCAGCACTATACTAGGATGATGTTTTCATTTTGGTTTTAAAAATTCAACAAAAGA
This sequence comes from Modiolus philippinarum, assembly GCA_002080025.1. Taxonomy (NCBI): domain Eukaryota; kingdom Metazoa; phylum Mollusca; class Bivalvia; order Mytilida; family Modiolidae; genus Modiolus; species Modiolus philippinarum. Next base: position 17,257 of record MJUU01020165.1, read on the forward strand.
GACCTAGAAACAGCATACCCAGCATATAAATTTTTTTTTTTTAAATTTCTTTTAATTGACCATATTTTGTTTAATATTAGGCCACATTTACGGGAATAATGAATGAAAATGCGTTATTCCTGTTTGAACTATTTTGAGATTATGAAGCCCCTGGATTTGTATTTTGACAGCACCAATGGCTCTTTGAACCCTGTTGTGTTCTCAAATTGTTTGAAGGACAGCATATTAGAATCAGAATTGATGGTTAAAAATGCAGGTTACTGATGACTTACATATACATGACATAAAGCCGAACACTTTTTGGGCATGAAATGAAGATTGACGCCATCGGATATTCCAAATTGTACTGTTGTGGTTCTAAATTATTGCAAAGAAACAATATTATAACTCAGAATTTTATCTGACAAAGCAAAAATAAAAGTATGCCAATTAAAAAAAAGTAAAAACAGGTCAAACTTATTTGTGTTGAAAGGCCTATCAAGAGACAAAATTCTCTTTAACTTGAAATGAGCAAATACATGTATATTCCTGCCAACAACATTTGATGTCATTTTTGTTGCTTTTCACTTCAAAGTAAAATACATTTAAAAGTGATACTTTACTTTATTAAAAAGATGAAAAATTCATTTGTATTGTCCCAATAGCAATTACCACCATTTCTGTGGTGATCGACCCTATGGCAAATCACACCATTTCTGTGATGGTGATCGACCCTATGGCAAATCACACCATTTCTGTGATATGGCTTATTCCACCATTTCTGTAATGACCCTATGGCAATTTCACTATTGCTGTAATGACCTTTGTCAAAATTCCACCATTTCTGTGTTGACCTTATGTCAAAGCCAAAATTTCTATGATGACACATAAAAATTCCCCATTTCTATGTTGATCCAATGGTAAATCCCAACATTATGATTTTTCTAGTTGGATATCAACTTGATAACATTAGTCCTTTGGTGTTTAATGCCTGTATTAAAAAAATGAAGATAGCCACTACTGGCGAACATAGAGCAATATTGGACCCTATTGGATAACACAAACTGCAATCCCCTCATCCAAAGATCTTCTCATGTGAAAAAAAGCTTAAGTTATAACCCTTTTTAAAATGAGTTGGAAAAGTATGCACCTTATCCAAGTTTGTCCCCAGAAGGGAACATATTAGTTTAACATTCAAGCCCTGTTGGAATACATTCAAAGATCTTTTCCTCTGATATCACAACGTTGATTAGAAACAAACTTGGACACAATAGTCCAAAGTATGACCTACTTTAAATATATGTTTTGCATGTCTGCACTTCATCCAAGACTGCTGCCTGTGGGTAATATAGTCTAACTTTGGTCCCAATCTGCATGATCTGAAACATTCAAAGATGACCTGTAATACCACCTGTCCAGTTGAATCCACTCTGGTTGCAATAGTCCTTCAATGGTTCCCTGTAGAAATTATTACCAGTAAGTCAGCAACCAAACACATTCAACAGGACATGCTTACCCTTCCGTAGCACCTGATGTCACTTTCAGTTTTATGGGAGTGCCTTGGTTTTGAATGTTGTGTTGCCATCACTTGGCGTCCGTCGTCCGTCCGTCCTTCGTCCGT
>MJUU01020165.1:19351-40086 GCA_002080025.1 Modiolus philippinarum
TGATTTTTTACTTTTTGTCCTATATTTCAAAAACGCTTTGAGATAGAGGTCAAGTTTAAATTGCAAAAATGTTCAGCATGTTTAGGACTATATTCTATTGGACACATTCAGGTTTTCTGACCTCTTCCAAGATGGCCGCCAGCGGGGAACTTAGTTTACTATTTGACCTAATGGGAAAATTCATGCAAAGAACTTTTTCTTGAGAACCATCCAATGGATTTGAACCAAACATGGCATGAATGTTGCTGATGATGTGCTGACCAAGTGTTGTTACTTTGGTGCTGATCCTTTATCCAACATGGCCGCCAGCGGGGATCTTAATTTCAACATTGGACCCTATCGGAAAATGCATACAAAGAACTTCTTCTTGAGAACAAATGAATGGATTTGAACCAAACTTGGCATGAATGATGCTTATGAGGTGCTGACCAAGTGTTACTACTTTGGTGCTGATCCNTCATTGTGTTTTGTAGCTCAGTCCAACGTCATGTTTTCTGTGTTCTCATTTTTGCAATGTCTTTGGACTTCGATTTTTGTAAATACCATTCCTTTGTTCCTTTGGTATTCTTTTGCATTTGATTCAGAGATTTTCTACTCTCAAATTTTAATTCCAATTGGATTAAAACTTGGTGTCAATGTTCAGTTGCAAAAAATATGTCCAGCAAATCCGTATCACATCAAAGATGACAACAAGCATGACAAGAGGGGAAATGGGGAACATCCAAATATCTTTGTCTTTGAGACCACATAGGCAATAAATTGGAACCAAACTGATGTACAATAGTTCATGGGTTGTTCTCTTTTAAAATATGTTGGGCAAGGCTGTACGAAATTCAAGATTGACACATTTAACATTGGGCTCTATTAATAATTCAAATTCAAAATCTTCCTCTCTAAAATTGCAAAGCCAATTGGAATGAAAGCTGGTCACAAAAGTCCTCCAGTCCCCTTAAAAAAAGTATCTGCAAGTAGATTTATCGGGAAATTTTGGTGTGCTTGATATTTTTTATGTTCACAGTTGACAATCTAGTGCAAAAATTCCACTCCACACAAATTTCACTGCCCATTTTTAGCTTACCTGACCCAAAGGGTCAGTGTGAGCTATTGCCATCACTTGGCGTCTGTCGTCCGTTAAACTTTTCACATTTTCATCTTCTCCTCTGAAACCACTGAAGCAAATTCAACCAAACTTTACAGGAATGATGTATGGAAGGTCCTGTACAAAGATTGTTCATTTCATTCCGATCCAATAAAAAACATGGCCGCCAGCACAGAACTTAGGTTTAACATAGGACCCTATGGGAAAAATCACATTTTCATCAACTCCTCTGAAACTACTGAAGCAAATTCAACCAAACTTTACAGGATTGATGCATTAAAGGTCCTTAACAAAGTTTGGTCATTTTGTTTAGATTCGACTAAAAACATGGTCGCCAGCACGGAACATAGTTTAACATTGGCCCTGTGGGAAATTCACATGTTCATCTTCGATCTTGGTTTAGAATGGTACCCATATATAAAAAACATTTTTTTCATTACATGTGCTTAAATTATTGAAGCAAATTCAGTCAAACTAAGATTTCTTATTTTGTTTTGATCTGATAAAAAACAAGACTGCCAGCACAGAACATATTTTAAACATCACTTTTATCACCTGCTGTAAGCATTTTGTCAGTTGAGCGATTTAGGCTCAGTATTTGAGCCTCTAGTTTGATATAGTAGAAAAAAACAGTAAAACATGAATTATAGACAAAGTGAATACTTCCCGGCAATATTTGTGCCAAAATCAGGAACAAAAATTGACACAAAAGTTAACCAAGTATATGGTATCAGATATTAATATAAACATAGTTGAACATTGGACATACTTTTTCCAATTCTTAGCGTGTTAACCAAGTTGGTTAAAAATACACATTATTTTGAATCCACACGTTGGTTAAATTTCTGCATGATGTTTCCAACAACAATTCATTTCATTCATAAAGTCTATTGTGACATCATTGTTACTAGGCTTTCAGATAGTGCGGCAAACGTTGACCACCGAGCTGAACCATTGAATATGCACCTGAAACACAGTTAAAGTCATCTGAGAAACAATATATCCTTCCGTTTTCTCATGGATTACAATATTTCTCCATTCTTCATGATTAAATTTCTAATTTTAACATGCTTGCTAAAGCTCGCATGTTGAAAATCACAAATTTAACTATCTCGAATTGGAGAAATTTTGTAATCCACTTGATCCAGAAGGATATACTATATTTCTTTGGACAAAGTTAAAAATTGTAATACAATGTATAACATTTTTTGTTGAACTGGTGAATGAAATAAGCAACATATTACGATTCTGTTTACTTCACTACTATTTTATTCTATAATTTAAGCTATGAACTACTGTTTTTATTTACAGACTACGATTTGAACCCACAAAACATGTATATAATCACACACCAGGGCCGTGCAGAATTGTTCCTGGAGAAGGTAACTATATATATAATCACACACCAGGGCTGTGCAGAATTGTTCCTGGAGAAGGTAACTATATATATAATCACACACCAGGGCCGTGCAGAATTCTTCCTGGAGAAGGTAACTATATAATATTATTACACACCAGGGCCGTGCAGAATTGTCCCTGGAGAAGGTAACTATATATATAATCACACACCAGGGCCGTGCAGAATTGTTCCTGGAGAAGGTAACTATATATATAATCACACATCAGGGCCGTGCAGAATTGTTCCTGGAGAAGGTAAATATATATATAATCACACACCAGGGCCGCGCAGAATTCTTCCTGGAGAAGGTAACTATATATATAATCAGGGCCATGCAGAATTGTTCCTGGAGAAGGTAACTATATATATAATCACACACCAGGGCCGTGCAGAATTGTTCCTGGAGAAGGTAACTATACATATAATCACACACCAGGGCCGTGCAGAATTCTTCCTGGAGAAGGTAACTATATATATATTCACACACCAGGGCCGTGCAGAATTCTTCCTGGAGAAGGTAACTATATATATAATCACACACCAGGGCTGTGCAGAATTGTTCCTGGAGAAGGTAACTATATATATAATGACACACCAGGGCCATGCACAATTGTTCCTGTTCCTGGAGAAGGTAACTATATATATAATTACACACCAGGGCTGTGCAGAATTGTTCCTGGAGAAGGTAACTATATATATAATCTGATAATGTACAGTGAGAAACATATGTCAGTTATCTCCCTGTGCCAAGTTAGTTTTATATGGTCAAAGTTGAGATAATTTCAATTAGCATATCAATATCCTTTTTATACAACCGCAAAAATTTTGCGGCCGTATATTGGTATGGCGCTGGCGTCGTCGGCATCGGCGTCGTCGGCGTCTGTGGACCGCGTAACTTTGCTTCTAGTGGACTGATCATGATGAAATTTAAGTATGATGTATCTTGGCACACGCGAAAACAGAGGTTTTAATTTTTAGTTGGTGGCCCCACCCGTTTTAGAAAAAGGGGCCAAAAAGGGTTGAAATTGGGTGTTTTCACAGGGGTGAAATTGGGTGTTTTCACATTTTTGACTGTAGAATCTTTATTAATTAATGGATTTTGATGGGGTTTGTTTCAGTGTGCTACTGAGAAAATTTTCAATCTGTAGTATGCCAATGGATTTCACGTAGCATGTACAGCACACGAGATAAATGGGGCCCAACAGGGGCAAATCTCAAAAAAAATAATTTTTTAATTTTTAGTCCGATTTTGATGCAGTTTTTTCAATGGATTCCTTGTGAAAAATTCGTATGGCGCTCAGCTATTAGATTTTTGATAACTTGTTTCCTTTCCCAGCTATGAGGGGCCGAACGGGGCCAAAATTGTGAATTTGCAGATTATGTAGAATTTTTATTTGTCATCGGATTTCGATGGGATATTTTTCTTTGGATTCCTCTTGATCTAAGCTTTCAGTAGTATGTCAATGGATTTGGCGTTGCTTTTACCGTTTCCGAGCTACAAGGGGTCAAAGGGGCCAAAATTGCAATTTTTCTAAATATATCAAATCTTTATTTTTCATCGGATTTCGATGGGATTTTTTTTCTTTGGATTCCTCTTGATCTAAGCTTTCAGTAGTATGTCAAAGGATTTTGTGTAGGTCTTACCGTTTCCGAGCTACAAGGGGTCAAAGGGGCTAAAAATGCACGTTTTTTCTAAATATGTCAAATCTTTATTTTTCATCGGATTTCGATGGGATTTTTTTCTTTGGATTCTACTTGATCTAAGCTTTCAGTAATATGTCAACTGATTTTGTGTTGTTCTTACCGTTTCCGAGCTACAAGGGGTCAAAGGGGCCAAAAATGCAATTTTTCTAAATAAGTAAAATCTTTATATTTCATCGGATTTCGATGGGATTTTTTTCTTTGGATTCCTCTTGATATAAGCGTTCAGTAGTATGTCAACAAATTTTGTGTACTTTTTACCTTTTCCGAGCTACAAGGGGTCAAAGGGGCCAAAATTGCAATTTTTCTAAATATGTCATATCTTTATATTTCATTTTTACTGGATTTATCACTGAATTAATAAAAGAAGTACCCCATTATATTGATCCACCCAGTACAATAGCTGCGTAAAATTGGCCATCTTTTTTTTTTGGTCAAACATCTTTTTTAACCATTATTAAATTATTGAAATAGTAATAATTAGCTACCTTATGAACCAGGTAAATTTTCGGAAACGTAATATATGAAAATTTCCGGAAACGTAAACTTTGAATTTGCGGAAACATAATAATTAAGATGTGCCCAATCACAGGGTAGTTACATTACATATGTTTTCTAAATTGCCACACATACCAAACCAAAAATATTAACACAATATTTTGTAATATTTGATTTCAGAGAAAAGGTTTTCACCACGTTAAAAGATGGCATGTTATCAAATCTTGTCAGTTAATTTTGAAATTGACCAATGGAATGCACCTACCATTTTTTGTCCCATTTGGTGTCACCACTGCACTATCAGGTTTTGTTCTGTGGTGTCATGATACTGGGAAAATTCATGCACAAGGAATAATTTTTGATCATACATGAAAAAGCTTGTTTCCCCAATCAGGAAAAGCATGGTGGTGAATTCCATTTGATGTGATAACAAATGTTAACTCATGATGAAACTATATTTATGTCCTCATTTAAGACCATTTCTACTCTGATTTTTTTTCTTGTTGTGTATTTTAGGTATTGGATATGAAGATTTGGAAACACTACCCAATGGGCTGACTTTGATAACATCTGTAGGTATTCTGAAGTAATAACGCCATGAAGGTATAAAATCTGTGACATGATATCTTAAAGCTATATGGAAATTTAAAATCATTATTATACCCCCGCTCCCCATCGGGGATAGGGGTATACTGTTTTTTTAAAGTATATTAAAAAAGAAGTCTATATACACTGTATACCGTTTCAAAATAAAGACTAAGTGGTATGACATCTTTAGGATATTGAACCATGAAAAAAAATCAATGTGACCAGAAGGAAATTTCCCCTTTATACCAGGAATCATCCAAAATTTTTAACCGTTTCATATGGTACTGATGTAAAAGTAGAATAAGAAAAGAAGGCTGTGATAGACAAGAATTAGAATTTCTTTCATTTTAGATATATAGATGGATTGATGATCAATGGTATTACCCAAAACATGCAATTTTCAGCTATTGCATGTATGATGAGTAATGATAGGTGCTCTTCTTTGTACTTAGACCAACATGCTCAGCTGTCATTTTAGCTTGCTAGAAATCAAAGAGTGACAGAGCTAAGAAGACATTACTGCTGTTTGACACATTGTTCTGAATTCAAGTCGACCAGTCATTGCTTTTACTCCTTTTTAGCTCACCTGGCTATGCCAGGGTGAGCTTTTGCCATCACTTGGCGTCCGGCATCTGTCCTTCATCCGTCTGTCCGGCGTAAACTTTTCATTCAAAGATCTTCTCCTCTGAAACCACTGGGCCAATTGGAATCAAATTTGGTCACAATAATCCTTTGGTTGTCCCCTTTAAAAAGGTATCCGGCAGGTCTGTACCTCATCCAAGATGCCCGCCAGTGGGGAACATAATTTTAACATTGGACTCTATTGGTAAACACATTCAAAGATCTTCTTCTCAGAAACTACCAGTCCAATAATAACCAAACTTAGTCACAATGGTCTTCTGATGGTACCTTCCAAAAAAGGTATCTGGCAGGTCTGTTCCTAATCCAAGATGGCCGCCAGCGGTGAACATAGTTTTAACATTGGACCTTATGGAAAAGACATTCAAAGATCTTCTACTCAGAAACTATCAGTGCAATTATAACCAAACTTAGTCACAATGGTCCTTAGATGGTCCCTTCCAAAAAAGGTATCCAGCAGGCCCGTACCTAATCCAAGATGGCCGCCAGTGGGGAATATAGTTTTAACATTGGACTCTATGGGAAAGACATTCAAAGATCTTCTTCTCAGAAACTACCTGTCCAATTATAACCAAACTTAGTCACAATGGTCCTTAGATGGTCCCTTCCAAAAAAAGCTATCTGGCAGTTCTGTACCTCGTCCAAGATGGCCGCAGCGGGGAACATAGTTTTAACATTGGACCTTAAGGAAAAGACATTCAAAGATCTTCTCAGAAACTACCTGTCCAATTATAACCAAACTTAGTCACTATGGTCCTTAGATGGTCCTTTCCAAAAAAGGTATCCGGCAGGTCCGTACCTAATCCAAGATGGCCCCCAGCGTGGAACTTAGTTTTAACATTGGACCCTATGGGAAAGACATTCAAAGATCTTAAAATTCTTCTCAGAAACTACCAGTCCAATTATAACCAAACTTAGTTATAATGGTCCTAAGATGGCCCCTTCCAAAAAAAGGTATCCGGCAGGTCGGTACCTCATCTAAGATGGCGGCCAGTGGGGAACATAATTTTAACATTGGATCCTATGGAAAATACATTCAAAGATCTTCTTCTCAGAACTACTGGTCCAATTAAAACTAAACTAAGCCACAATGGTTCTTAGATGGTTCCTTCCATAAAAGGTATCTGGCAGGTCTGTACCTCATCCAAGATGGCCACCAGCAGGGGACATAGTTTTAACATGGGACCCTATGGAAAATACATTCAAAGATCTTCTTCTCAGAAACTACTAGTCCAATTAAAACTAAACCAAGCCACAATGGTTCTTAGATGGTTCCTTCCATAAAAGGTATCTATCAGGTCTGTACCTGATCCAAGATGGCCGCCGCAGGGTACATTTTTTTAACATTGGACCCTATGGAAAATACATTCAAAGATCTTCTTCTCAGAAACTACTTGTCCAATTAAAACTAAACTAAGCCACAATGGTCCTTAGATGGTGCCATCCAAAAAAAGCTATGTTGCAGGTATGTACCTCGTCCAAGATGGCCACCATCTGGAACATAGTTTTACATTAGCCCAATTGATTTTAAGGGGAACCTCTGCCCAAATTTTTTAATTTTTATTTGAAATGTGGTCTGAATGTTTTAATTTCTGCAATATGTATTACTTTGATTATAAGGGGAAACCCTGCCCAAATTTTTTTTGAATGGTGTTCTGATATGGGTTGTAATGGATGGTGGATCTTTTGGTTGCCATGGAAACCAAACAAGAATACTGTAATTTTAGAAAAAAAGTATTCTGCTAAATTTTATGATTCGTTTTTCCTATTGGAAATGCCTTTTATCTTTGTCAGCCATGGTTCAGTTGAGCGATACAGGCTCTTGAGAGCCTCTTGTTACTGCTTACTGAGTTAAGAAGATTAAAATCGTTAACTCCTTAAGGGCTATTCCATTAAAACTTCAATTACTTCAACTTCAATTATGGTAATCAGCAAAATCCGCTGTGCAGACATCACGCTGATGGAAAACTATGTACATGCGTGCACCTTGGAGCCTCAGTAACACGGTTTAAAATAAATAAACATTTAAAAGCCAAACATGTATATATACTGTACAAATTAAAGTCGTTGTTGGTTTAACCTCTGACTGCCACCTTGAATGTATCAAGGTCTGTGGCTGCTACAGTCCCTGGTGGTAGCTGGTTCCAGAGGAGAACAGTTCGGGGAAAGAATGAATACTGGTAGGCAGTTACTGATGCTCTGATGGTTTGGAGCTTCATGTCATGGGATTGCCTGGTGGTTCTGACAGTAGCTGGAACAGGATGATATGCACTTGGTACAGCGATTAGGTTGTTTAGTATTTTATACATAAGAGTGACGTCTGATGTATTCCGTCTATGTTGTAGGGTTTCCCAGTTAAGACTTTGTACAAGTTGAGTTGAGCTATCAGGTCTTCGATAGTCGAGTGGTTTGTTAAGTACAAATCTTGCTGCGTTTTTCTGTGTTTGTTCTAATCTGTCTACATATTGTTTAGTATGAGGGCTCCAGATGGTTGAACAATACTCTAGTTTTGGTCGTNTCTAGATGCTTTGTTAATAGTCTGATCAATATGGAGATTGTACTTCAAGTTGTTGCTTAGTTCGACTCCGAGGTAAGGATGGTGATCGACGATGGTTAGGTCTTGTCCTTGCATTTTGTATGTGAAGTTACTCTTGTTTTGCTTATTGGTTGCTTGCATGATGGCACATTTTGCAACATTAAATTCCATCTGCCAGGTATCTGCCCAAAGCTGTATGGTGTTTAAGTCTTCCTGAAGAATCCTGTGGTCGTCTGCTGTTGTGATGGGCCGGTATAAAACACAATCATCGGCAAATAATCTAGTTGTGGATTTGATGTTTTCGTTTATGTCATTTATGAAAATAAGAAATAAAGTTGGACCTAGTACGGTTCCTTGGGGTACTCCAGATGTAACGGTGGAGCATTGAGATCTCTTACCCTCTACCACAACAAGTTGTTTTCTGTCGGACAGGAACTCGTCTATCCACTTTCTGGTTGTTCCGTTGATGCCATAGTATTCGAGCTTGATGGAAAGTCTCTTGTGTGCAACTTTATCAAAAGCCTTTGAAAAGTCTAAAATGGCTATATCTATTTGGTTTTTTCTATCCATAGATCTTGCAATATCATCGGTTATTTGACACTCAAGTAAAGTACTTTTGTTTTAATGCTTGTATGGGTTGGTCTTTTAGAAGTAGATCTATATTCAAAACATTTAGAATCTTAATTTGTTTCTGTGGTTGTTACACAAATTTCTAAGTGCATCCTTGGGTTTCATTTATGTTTAAATGGAACATCCATGAGGACTTGAAACCCTGTTTTCTTCATTTGAAACCTGCAAAGTAACCACTGCACAAATTATGAAAAGTATTATATTTAATTTAAACAGCATATTGTATACGTCATCGCCTTAGTTATAAAAAAAGAGATGAAAAAAATCATCAACAAAAAACAGCTATAATAATTTATCTTATTTTCCCCTCAAAAAGGTCACTGAAATGACAGACTTCGCATACAAACTTCTAATGCTTGAATTCAGAATAGCCACATGTGGAACTAGCACCAATGACTACAAACATTAACAATAGTAAGAAACTTGGATAACCATACATGGAACCTTGTATTGATGATTACATATGAAATGATCAGTGCTGAGTGGTATTGCTCCAAATTCTCATTTAAGCCGTTTCATTAAACTTCATCAAAATTAGTAACACCAGAGCTATGATATTATGCATTGTGTTTAGATTGAATTTGTTTACTTTTAGGGGCTTGTCATGCCAGGAGCTCATAATATGAAGGAGTTTGCTAGGAAAAGAAACGGTAGAGCCAGAATTTATCTGTTTGATTTTAACAAACCTGACAATGGAATAGAAGAATTAAAGATTGTTGGAGAAAATTTTAATCAGTCTGACTTTGCTCCTCATGGTATAAGTTTGTGGCATGATGATAAAGGTAAATCAGGACTTATTATTCAGAACTCATTGTTTCTGTCTTTATGTAAATGTTTCACCATTTAGAAACTTATTCAAAGATCTTCCTGAAATAACTAATAACAAGCCAAATCACAATGGTTTTTGGATGGCTCACTTTATAAGTTGAATTTGCTCATGTCTTATGATTTTTATGCTATTGTTAAATGGGATACATAAGAGGGATGTTTTGGTGCCCAAGAAACTAGTTTTTTTTTTCCAATCAAATTTTCCACTGAAACGTATGACCTTTCTTAAGCAAGCTAGTATCATGACATTTATACCATAACAACTCTGTGCCAAACCATTCTGTCCCTATCATATAAACAGCACATTGAAATGACAAAAACCTAATAACCACAAGATGTCCATATGAGTCCCAACAGCATTACTCCTTATATATTGTATGTCACTTTTTATACTCCATAGAAACTCAAAAGTGTAAAGGAGTCTGTGTTAATTTGCAATAAAGTTGAATCCATAATGTGATTAAGATTATTTATTACATACTTAGTAGAAATAAAAGCGTTTTTGCATGATCATTATGACCGGATGTAAACTGTCCATATTTTCACACCCCAGGAAAATAATAGGTTATTTTATGCTCCTCGTGCATCTCAGACAAAATAAACTACTTCCGGTCCATATTGGCCTGGGCAAATAAACGACTTCCGGTCCATATCGGCCTGGCATTTCTAAACGTCGGAAGTATGTAATAAAAAGTTTAATACATGTGCATTTCCATATTGACTTGATTATCATCCCTCGACCCATATTGTCCCTCGACTTCGTCTCTGGCCAATATGGGTGTCTCGGGATGATAACCAGGCCAATATGGAAATGCCCATGTATTAATCTGTATTTATTCAGAAAACCATAATGAATTGATACCAAAAATAACCCTTTATCACACTCTATAATGCTATCCATGTTATATCTACAGATAGCTTGCATGGATTATTTTGTTAATATTTCAAGGTTTCTCTTCCAGAAACAGATTTAGCATTAAGAACCAAATTGTGATCTTATAGTTTGATATGTTAATAACTTCCTAGACAAATTCAAGATGACAGAGTCTGGAACCTATACTTGTTAATAGAAACGCATTAAAATCTCTTAAATCACTTGTCAAAAAGTAACCAAGTTTTTCCCTTTCCAAAGTATGGGTCATATGAGAATGTAATTGAACTTTTGATTGAGGGATAATTGAAAATATCTTTTTTGCAAATGTGGAACCAATCTTGGTCATTATGTTTGTTCAACAAAAGTAAATCTTGTCATTAAAAGACATTGAAACACACAGATTAAAACACCCTGGAAATATATAAATAAATAGAAAACATTCCAAGATGTTTTTTGCGGAAAGTGAGGAACCAATAGGAACCAAATTTGGTAACAGAGGTCCATACAAAGGCATTTTGATGATCCCTTCCAAAAATGCTCTGGTAGGTCAAAGTTTTATCCAAGGTGGATTCTCAGCCTGAAAGAAATACTGTGACACAGATTTTTTAAATACATATATACAAACCTGATCACATAGTAAATAAGTCCAGTAGAATATAGAAAGTTTATACAGTAGAACTTCTATGGCTCGAACTGCAATAACTCGAACACCATGGATGCCTCAAACCCTTTTTAATGTCCCTTTGTTCATGCAAGCTTTAACATAGTTCGACCTTGATTTGTCGAATACTCCTTCGGCTCGAACTGTTTTCATAAGCCCCTTGGGTGTTCGAACCATCGAAGTTCGACTGTATATAAATTTGATAAAGCGAATTTTATACCTCTTTTTCAAAAGTGATTTTCTTCTTTGTATCTAATGACAGATTGCGAATTTCAGTGGACATGCCATTCCATTTACGACTATGTGACTCTGTAGTAGAGGATGGTTTTTTTATTATACAAGAATACTAACAATAACTTGCAGATAAAGTAATAGTACTTGTGGTAAACCATGGTTTGATGGGAGATTCTATTGAAAGATTCCAATTCTTTGCTAAAGAAAGGACACTGAAACATCTACACTCATACAAAGATCCAGCCATTCATTAGTAAGATTTAATTTATAAGGAGGTTTTGGATGTAAATAGGCAATGAAAAATAAGATTATATGTACAAGTATGGCCTAGTTTGACCTTGTGGCTTTGATTTTTTTCAAGCCTCTCTTTGTTTTGAAAGATTTGCAAATTGTGTAGCTAGTTTCCTAGTTTTGATTCCTTCGAACAAATACTTTGAAAACATACAGACAATTTGTCTTTCAGACAATATATATGTGTTATATGTTTCAATGGAAACAGGTGCAAAAGTTGAAAGAAAAAATACCTCAAAATTTGAAAGATTTGAAAAAGGTCTGAAGTATCAGTATGAATATCACCAAAAGCAGACATTTTCCCAATTTCACCATGAACATATACTTTGAAAACATTACACAGGTTGTACATTATTGGAAAGCATACAAACAGAGAAATAAACTTCTGGTGTAACAAGAGCTGTTGGGGAATGGTAGTCCATTAAACCCTGAATCAATATGGTAACTGGTGTAACTAGAACTGTTGCCAAATGGTAGTCAGTTATACCCTCGACTCATCAAATCCTGAATCAATATGGTAAATGCAAACTGAAGTGTGTGTGGACACATACAGGTATTGACACACTGTTCAAGTATGGACACAAGAATATACTGACTGCTTTTTTTGTAATTCTTTATTTTTGCAATTGGTACTTTACATGATTATGTACATAAACACAATAATGAAGGCAAACATGACAATATAAAACATATACGGATACAATTAACACACAAAACATATATTAACATATATATTTCATAACAGAAGTGAGAAAGCATGAGAAACTGTAGTTAATATTACTAGTATAACAAAAACATTTGCACTCAGCCACTGAGAAGAACTTCAAGTGGTAACCACTTTTTACGTTTAAAATCTCTTTGTGATTGTGTCAAGTATACTCCTGAAAATTTTTCTATATGCATATAGTATTTCAAAAACTCTATACCCCCACAGTGTTAGGTTCTTGCATCTACACACATAAATATAATATTTTAAGATAAGAAGAACATTTTGCACAGTGTTGCTCTGTTCTCCATTTACAGCCATTCCAAAAATTATGCTTTAAACATTAACATCTATAGTCAAATTATGATTTTCAAAAAGGCTACAAATGGACAACCAGAAATTCTTTTAATGATAACATTCACAAAATAAATGAATTAATTAAAATAAATGAAAGGATGTTGTCTCCTTGACATTTACCCCATTTCCTTTCTTTTTCATAATGTCCCTGGTGTTTCAAAACAAAAAGTACAAAGTTTTGTTTCCTTTAATTTACATCTGTACAAAAAGGTATTTGTTGGAAATACTCTATGCAGTAGCTTAAACTGAAAATTTTACAGAAGTGTATTACGGGTTATAGAAAAGGGTAATGAAAAAATTCCTTCCCAATTTTCAATATTTAAGCCAAGTATATAATTCCATTTATCTTGAGACTTGGGATTTTCTTTTATTTTCTCAAGGTAGGTTTTATAAAAGATATTTACTAGGTTTCTTTAGATGTTTTGTATAATTTTTCAACAAAACTACTAATAACAATGTCCAATTTTTCTTTCCCTACCAGGCTTCTCTTCCAATCTACTGGAATTGCATTAAGAATGCCATAGAACTCAATAAAATTTGTGGAAAGATTTCCTCCATGTTTATCTAAAAACTCTGTAAAATTTAAAAACGTATTAAATGATTTATAAAGAATATCCCATTTTTGCAATAATTTGTATTAATACTCATATTCTCTTTTACTTTAATCTTCTTATTTAACCATAAAGGTTGTGATAGAATATCATTTGTATTTTGTAACTGAATCTCTTTATCAGTTTCAACAATTTTTGCCTGCTTTTCCCAGAAAATATACAGAGTTAAATTATCTCCCTTTCAAAATTTTAAGCAGCAACCATATTACTTCTTGTCCATCTGTAGGTGTTATTTGTCAACTGAGTAACATGTAATCAAAATCCAAGCACCTGTTTAGGAGGACATGCACTGACAACATTCCACCCCTTTTCCCAGAAAATATTTAAAGGTTAATTATCTCCCCTTTAAAATTTCTGGCAGCAACCATATTTTGTACATCCTCGGGTAATATACTACAACTGTATAACATTTCATCAAAATTAAAGCAGCTGTTTTGGAGCACATGCGCTGACAAAGTTCATGGAGGGACAGACGGACAGACAGAGAGACAGTTGGACAGACAGACAGGGTGATTCCTATATACCCCAAACTTTCTTTGTGGGGGGTATAAAAAAAAGTGTCAATATTTAATTTTTGTGTTACCTGCTGTATGGAGGGTTGACTCATTGGGATAACTATCCATCATCTTGAGTAATCATTCTGCTTCGTTGCCTGTCAATTTTCTAATCAGCAATTTTTACCTCTACTGCCTGTTTAATGACTTGGAGTATTTCAACAAATAATGCTGATTGTAAATATTTTTGTAACACTGTTTTCAGAAACTACAGATGACAGCCACTTGAAATTTTGCATGCTACTTTAACATATGGTGCCATATTGCACTTATTGAATGCAGACTAGTCGGACATCTACTTTCCCACATAGTGTAGGCGACTTATGTCTTCCATCATGGAAGACTCACAATTTAATAAGGCCAAAATTAAAATTTTGTTTTTTCCCCTTACCCTACCAACCCTGAAAAATTGGCCCTACTCAAATAAATGATTTACTTCTCGAAATTGGACAAAGAACAAGTAATATCTGACCACAATTTAGCAAAAAAAAAATCCCTTACCTACCTTCTCAAAATCATTAGGTAGGGTTGGGTAAGGGGAAACAAGAATATTTTTAATTACAGCCAAATTTGCAACTCCTTCAAAGAAAAAAAAGCCAAAAATTGCTCAGTAGTTAATCATATTTGTTAGTCAGTGATTATTTCAAAACTGTAAGTCAGATTCCAATCAAACTGTTAGAATATGTTGTTCAACAGGTTTAGTTGTGTATGTGATGATTGATGTAGATTTTAAAATTATGATTTAGTCCTTAATTCTGATTATGAGTAATAGAACCTTTCACCGTAACTGTGTAGATATCATTTTCTTGCGGGAACTGAGTAAGTACATGTACATGCATTTTCCCATGAAACTTTGACATCCTAATCTGTGTTTGATTAGCCTGGTCATCATTTGGCAAGAAATCGCTCATACCCACTCAATTTCTACTAAAAAAATGAAACAGTTACTGTGAAAGGGTCTTTTTGTGTACTCTTCCACTGATCTTTGGTCCCTAATAATGTCTGTATAGATAGACTGGATGTGGTATAAAGAATTTTCAGATTAGTTTGCCAAAAATGTGCTTATGACAAAGGGGTACTGCTAGTCCTTTGGTGGGTACTTGAAAAACATTTTGGCGGGGAGGTTCGGATACAGGTCCTGAACTCTGACCCCTTTGTAGACTACTTTTACGGTAATTTGTCACCCCATTGTAGACTTTCAATGTAATTTTGCAACCCCATTGTAGACCCAGAAGCAAAAATTAGCCAACCTTTAGAATATCAAAGTTTGTGACATAAGCAAAACAAATTCTCATGAAAAAATAATTACAAACATTTCAATTTATGGCGGGTTTCCTGGCTCTTTAACGTATTATATTTGCAATTCTTCAATGAACATACCAATATTCCTAAAGTAACACATATAACAAGACCTTCTAAACTCCTGTCTTTTATTTGCCAATCAACTAATCAAGATTCTATAGAAATTCTATTGTATACCAATTTGTACTGCCTGAAGGAGTTTACCTTGATACTCCAGTAATGACAAATTGGTATACAAAAGAATTCTATAGAATCTTGATTGGTTGAATAACAAAGAAAAGATAGGAGTTTTGAAGGAGTTGTTATAGGTGTTACTTGAGGAATATTGGTATGTTCATTGAAGAATTGCAAATATAATACGTTATTGAGCCAGGAAATCCGCCATAATATTAATTCACTTTTAATATCCCGTCTAGTAAACATGCACGCAATACAGATACTGCTATTGCCTAATGATTAATTACCAGACAAGCTCTATAATGACAGATCACTGATATAATCCAATAAAGATGCTGACCTGACCTCTCAAGATTAACATCCAATCAAAAACCCCATGATAAAATGTTCTTAGTTTTTGAAATTAGAGACTGCATTTTATAGACCCCTTCAGAGGAAAAGCTCAAATGACAAACCCCATCGTAGACAAAATTATGAAAAAAACACCCCCCGTTTGTCAGAACCTCCTCACCACCCAATATATAGTGAGCAGCCCCAAAAAATTGCCGATTTTTTTTTAATAAATAGTGCTTGGGGATAGATCTAAATAAAATGGCTTGCTATTTTATTTCAGTGTAAATGATGTTGCCATGGATGGTGAGAACAGTTTTTATTTCACAAACTATGCATATTATAGGGCTCAATATCCACACATATTAGAAATGCTGCTTACACTGAGATATGCAAATTTAATGTATTTTGATGGCAAGACATTTCACAAACAAGATGATGGATTAATTACTGCTAATGGTGTTGTAGTATCTAGAGACAAAAAGTAAGTAAAATTAGTAAAAATAAGCTCTCCATTTCTAAATGACTGATTAAAGATATGTATATTTCACAAATCTACTACTTAGTACTTGGAATGGTAACTTGAAAATGCCTTTAGCAATTTCACTGAAATTTTTGATTACTTGTTTCATGACATAAATTCATGCTTCCTTTCAATTTTGAGAAATTTGTTATATTTAGATGCAAAGTTATGGTTCTTTGGAAATGCAGAGTTATTTTCCTTGGGAAAAACAGAGTTATATATAAATGTCTGGGGGAAAAAAGCTTTTTTCAGTGCTTCAAAATACTGATTTGACATTTAGCATTTTTTGCTGTATGGGAACGAATTACAGATCAAGTTTGAATTGGTTCTGGTCTTCTGATTTGTGCAAAGATATGGCTTTTGAAATTTAGTTATTTTTTCAAAAATAAAAGTTTCCACACCTTTTTCTCTCAGTGCCTCAATAGACCCTTTCACGATAACTGCAGTCCTGAATATTTCACATGTGCTCATGTGCCTTTGAGTGGGTAAAATGCTGTGATGTCTTGATTAATTATCCTTTGATGTCATTTTTGCGGGAACTGTTATCATTTTCCACTCAAAATGGTAGGAGCGCAGTTATTGTGAAAGGGTCTATATATCATCTTCAATGGATGATTTTGTGCAGAGTTATGGGCCTTTGACTTGGTAAATTAAAAGAAAATACAGGTTTCCACACCTTTTCTTTGTAATGGCTCAACATAATGTATTGATATTTTGCATATGATTGTTTCATTGAGTTTCAAATCGAGATAGAATCTAATTCTAGTAGAGTAATAGACATTAGACTTTTTTTGGTAAATTTTGTAAATTTAATATATACAATTGAATTTTGATATAGCTAGAGCACCATCAAAGTCTTTAACCCTGTTTGTTGTTCTTTTGTTCAAGTTTACATCTCGATAGCTTGAATGTCCCTGTAGCTCTAACTATTTTCAATTGAAGGTTAGAAGGTCGACTGTATCGGGGACTGTATATTATCAATATTTGCACCAATCCTTTGCAGACCTCAACATGTTAATTTGAAATTAAAATGGTAAATGATTGTATTTATATGAGTAACACAGCAAGGTTGAATAGAGTTCCAGTTGGATGATTTTATGAAGATTTATGATTTTTGCTGGTATGTCTCTGACCTTGACATTTTCCGTATGAACGACATTAAAGTTTATAAACAATGGAAGGATATGGAGTAAATACACATGAAATAAAGTCTATACAAATACATAGTAAAACAAACCAATGGTACAGTATTTTATTTTCCTCTATACAGTATATTATTTTTGGTGCCAGGTTACTATACAAGTTGGATACAACTAAGTTACATAAAAGTCCCACATGTCAAATCTTTTTGCTATTCATTTAAGATGTCATGGATTAATAAACTACTTGATCCTTTAAATTTTTCTCCCTGGAAAATTCTTATTACTAATAAGTTAGAAAAATATGGAGGTGAAAAAGTATTTTTGTTGAATAAATATGGTATCCAGAGGGTTGCTAATTCTTTAAATCCTTTCTGGCGAGATATCCTGCTGAATTGGTTAAAATTAAAGGAAAAACAATCCAATGAACAGAGTATCTTGAGTCAACCCATATGGTTCAATCAAAATATTGTTACAATGTATTAATAAAAAGATATGTTTTTATCACAAATGGTGTGAGAAGGACATATATTTTGTCAACGATCTTGTTGATTTTGAGTTATGAGCATATGACTTGCATTGCCCTTATCTTGAATATTATGGAATAATCCATTCAATTCCAAAAGAATGGAAGGAAAAAATGGAAAAGGAAAACAAATTGACAACCGTTGAAGATGACATGTTAAACAAGATAAAATTAAATCCAAAAATTTGCAAATTGATTTACAGCAATTTCGTGCAAGGATATGCAGAAGAACCACTAAAAATAAAAAATAAGTGGGAGTTAGAACTAGATCTTTCGGTTGATAATTGGAGCTATATTTTTGGTCTTCCTTTTAAGGTTTCTAAAAATAACAGATTGAGTATGTTGCAGTTCAAAATTATACACAGAATTATCGCAACAAATTCCTTTTTATTTAAATGCAAGTTAAAGGAAACTGAACTTTGCAGTTTCTGTGGTGAATTTAAAGAAAGTATTTTACATCTTTTTTGGACATGCAACACAGTTAAAAATATTTGGCTTTCTCTCCATAACTGGTTCTCTGAAAAAGGTATTCAATTTCCATTTAATCCTGTAGAAATTATATTTGGTTGCACTTCTGAAAATTCAAACATGGCAATTGACAATATTCTTTTGATTGTCAAATACTACATTTATACATGTAAGTTGAAATGCTTAAAACCTAATTTAGTATCTATTAAAGAACAAATCAAAAAGGAAATATCAGTTGAAAAGATGGCCAGTTCCCTTTTCTCGGTTGCAAGAAGAGAGACTGTAGAAAATAAATGGAGAATTATATCTGCTGCACTTGAGGATTGAACACACAATTGTATCATATATATAATTGTCAATATAATAAATTATATTACTATTCATTAACACGATTATATATGTATTTTTCTTCAATATATACTTACTTTGTTATTATAACACTAATGTTTTTTTTCTGAAAATAAAGAATTACAAACAAAAAAAAGTTACATTAATGTTATCCTTTATAAGTAATGTTTATCATTATTGTTTACACTATAGGTATCTCTATATGGCAGAATCAGTAGCCAAGAAAGTGCATGTTTACCAAAGACAGAAAAATGGCTCCTTGTCTAAATATCAGGTAAATATTTAATACCTATGTCATTATATATAA
Organism: Modiolus philippinarum; assembly: GCA_002080025.1. Lineage (NCBI taxonomy): Eukaryota > Metazoa > Mollusca > Bivalvia > Mytilida > Modiolidae > Modiolus > Modiolus philippinarum. Next base: position 38,678 of record MJUU01020165.1, read on the forward strand.
GAATTTTATTTCTAATTTATTTATTTTCAAAAAGATAAAATGAAAAAGGATAAGACATGTTCAAAACTAATGAAGCTTCTCCATTACAGTACAACAACTACTGACAATATACTGAAATGTAAATTAAGTGAATATATAGACAATATATAGTTAATGTCTTTAAATATCAGCTGTATTTGTAACAGATTGGCGTGCGAGCCTTTGGCGATCATTTTAATCTGTTTCATGCCAAATACAAGTACATGTGATATCTAAAGACAATAATTGTGTTTTGTTTTTACCCTGCAATACATTAAACAACTTTATTTAATGGAAGATATAATATAAAAAAGAATATTTTGGGAATTTCTGTCTTTCCATAAATGCGGGAAGTGGCCACGACTGAAATCGATAGTCTGTATAGTATACAAGATACAGCTGTGCAGGATACAGCAAGAGAATATATGTAGGGCTTTATCTGTATAATAAAAGCTACCATTAGAGGATAAAAAGGTAACATAACATAGCAGAGAGTGAGTTGAGAAAAAGGTATAAATCAAGGAATAAAGATTTTCATAGATAATTTTTTTTTCAAATATATACCTCTGAACAGTAATGAAAAGTTGTCAGTTCATATTATTAATTTGATATCGTTTGAGAAATTTGATTTGTGGAGAACTGATCACATGACCCACTCTATTTTTAGAGATTGACTAGAAAACAGTATATTAAAAAAGTTATATCGCATGTTACTAAAAATAGTAATGCATATGGCAAGTTTCTATGAATGTTGCTTAATTCATTTTAATGTATTTTTAAAGAATCAATTACATGTATATATTATACACACTGTAATCATATTACAGTTTTTTAAATTTTAAATATTAATTTTTGAAATATTTTAATTATATCTTGCATCTAATTATACAGAGATGGATGAAATTGACCTTTTCAATTAATAATATAACAATTGTAGTCTGTGAATGAGGTCGATACGATGTTATATTGACCTGGAAAAGCATATTGACCTCGGATTTCATCCTCGGTCTATATGCTTTTCCCAGGTCAATATAACATCGTATCGACCTCATACACAGACTATAATTATATAATATCATCATTAAGTGCACAATTTCTGTGCAATATTGTTATGTGGCAGAAACGACCAATTAAAGTCAGCAAAGACAAAACAAAATTGGCTCAAATTAACTTTTTAATCAGACAAAAAAATAATTATTTTATAAATTAAATACAATATATAACTGATCTGACAATAATGAAATCCAAGTAATAATCCAAATGAACAGTTCACTTAATTCCACCAATAAATGTCCAATAGAATAATCCTTATAATCCTCACTAAATAGTTGATAATAGATTCACAATAATTGATGTCGATTTCCAATACGAAAGATGTGCGTGATAATCCT
>MJUU01020168.1:8194-31452 GCA_002080025.1 Modiolus philippinarum
TCACTTTCTTGCCTATTGGCAATTGAAAGTCGAAAAACAAAACACCCAATTATTTTGAAAATAGCCGAATTCTACAAATCACTTGTAGCATTAGGCAAAGAAGTCATTTATGTTTGGATCCCTAGTCATGTGGGGATCTCTGGAAACACAGTTGCTGACCAGGAAGCCAAGGATGCACTAGATGATGAGGTGGCGGATTGTCCAGTACCGTACACTGACATATGAAGCCTTTAATCGTTAAATACATTTTAAAGTTATGGCAGGCCAAATGGGATCTGCAAATAAATAATAAACTGCATGGAATACAGTCAGACGTCGGTAAACAAGTCGGTTCCTGTGGTAAAAACCGTAGGGAACAGGTAGTGTTGACCCGATGTCGTATTGGACATACTAGAACAACACATAGTTTTATCCTCAACAGTGATGATCGACCTGAATGTATTCCATGCAATTGTCCTTATACAATTCAACATGTTTTAATTGAATGTGTAGATGTTGCCGATATCAGGCGTGATTTTTATTCTGCTCATTGTCTAAAAGACCTATTTACAAACGTCGCTGGCGACAAAATCGTTCAATTTTTAAAAGCAATCAATTTAATTAGTAAGATTTAAATGGATCAATTTTAAACAAGTTTCTAATTTCTAATATTGTTATTGTTAAACCAAAAATTACTATTATGTTTTTTAACATTTTACACATCTGTATTACTTGTATAAATCTATATGGTTTTATATTAATATTTTATGTATTTATTAAAATTGTTCAATAAACCTAACAGTTCTCGCCACAATATAGCTGAAATATTGCTGAAGTTGGCGTAAAACATCAATCAATCATTACACACTCCAGGTACAGGAGCTGCTTTAAACTGAATATTATTAGACATGGACAACAACACTAAGGGCCTCAATAATTGCATCACAAATTTTGATTTTGAAGTCCGCTTATTTAGGATAGACCCCAAAGCTTGGTTATCAATTTTCAACAAAATTTTCTTATTTCTAAATTCCTTAACCCAAATAAAAAATGCCACCAACACTTGGACTAGCTCTAAAAATGAAAGGTCCTTTATAAATTCTTTATTTATCCATTCTACGGGCCACCTCATCTGTACCCAAGAGCCATCAAAATAAGCTCCACAACCCAACAAAACACTGCCTGCACTATCTGTTTGTAGTTTAATTGTATCACTTGAGATCCAGTGCTGTTCCGAAAAATAACATTCACCGTTAAAATGATTTAAAAATTCAAGCCAGATTTTTGCATCAGCTTTGGTTTCCCGATTTAACCTTATGTAATAATACGACTGCAGACAAAATGTCATAAAACCTACGAAGAAATGCCCTTGCGGAGGGTATAGCCCTTGCGCAAAATGCCATTTAGCCTAAAATCGATTTAACTTTAATTTTCTTGTGTTCAATGATGTACTCTACGCCAATACGGAGTTTCCACAATTTATCATCTGGAATTTTTACTTTCATTAAAACCGTGTCAATATCGAGCCCTAAAAATGATATAAGGGTTGCTGGACCCGCAGTTTTATTGTTTGACAACGGTATGCCCATGCCATAACTTATAACCTCAAAACAAACCATCAATTTTTTACAATGGTTTGATCCTTCAGCTCCAGCAAATATAAAGTCAAATAATGATCTAAGGTAGATAACCCTGATTTTTTCTCTACTAACCAATGAAGAAATGTTGAAAAAGTTTCAAACAAGGAACATGAAATTGAGCAGCCCATAGGAAGACACTTGTCTATATAATATCTGTCCCCAAAGTGAATGCCTAAAAGATCAAAATCCATAGGGCTTACTATAAGCAATCTGAAAGCCTGTTTTATGTCTATTTTTCCTAGCTCCGCTGCCTTGCCAAGAGTACAAATCATGTCCTTTACTTTATCAAAAGACGAATATTTAACTGTACAGATTTTTTGATCTATAAAATCATTCACACTATTGTCTTTTGGGTATGATAAATGTGTAATTAAGCGCCAAGCATTATCCGACTTCTCAATTAAACCTATTGGAGATGTTCGTAAATTTGAAATAGGCCTTTTTATAAATGGACCCAACATTCGACCCATTCTAACTTCTTTCTGCAATAATTTGGTCGTTTCTTCTTTATGTACTTCGGCAGAAATTAAGTTTTTTGTATTTAGCTGGAGACGTGGTCCTGTATATTGTAGACTAAAACCTTTAGAGAAACCATTTACGAGCAACTGTTTGCCTTCTTTATTTGGATAATTATGTATATAACCTTTTAACACATGTAATTTTATGGGCGTTTTTCCCAAGTCCCATAACTTTAATAATAGTTCTTCATCATTCCCCTCCTTAGTTGTACCTGCAATAACAAGCTCAGTGAAAACAGATAGAAAATTGTGAATATTATGTTTATAAAATGTTAACGTCCAGATGTATGATAGGGGGGTCTTGGACTGCTAAATCTTGGATTTTGATAACGAGGTCTGGTGAAACGAGGAGTATTTACAGTACTGGTTTGAAACTGACTTGCCTGACGTGGACAAGTTTTTAAAGAATGCATCCCAAAACATCTGATACAACTGTGACTATATGGGCAGTTTTGTCTTGCACAGTGACCGTCATAATTAAAGGAATAACATCTGAAAACTCTTTGTATAGTTTGAGATTGGGATTGATTGTGAAATGATCCATACATGTAAAGCAGCCAAAGCTCTGAATCAATTTCGGACCATTTCATAGCAGGATTTTTTGCAAGTCTGAGACGGAACTGCTCATCATATACTTTCCATCCATAAGTTGAACGTTTGGACCCTAACCTGATCGTGTTCATGTATTTCAGAAGTTCCATGCATTTTTCTACATGTACTGAACAATAAACTGCCATGTATATTAAAAAGGCATCAGTCCATGCTTCTATAGAAGTTATTTTTTGTGTTGACTGTTTTGGTTATATCACCAATTCACCCTGGACTATCATTATTTTTTATTGTTATTTGGTGTGGCTGAATTCACTAATAATGATGCCATATCAATGTATTCGCCTGCTATGATTTTTTGTTTCAAAGAATACGAGACATTTGTCGCAATATCATCAGATGCTTTATTAATACCAATTATACCTGGACTAGCATTGTTTGATGCTGGGACAGGAACCTGCAACTGCTGCTGCTGCAAATGAATATCTTGCTGAGCTGGTACTGGCTGAGCCGGGGGTGGAACTGTAACGACTGGTAAACTGGCATTCATAATTCCTGCTTGCACTAGCTGAGCTTGGGTTGCAACTGTACGGACTGGTAAACTGGCATTCACAACTCCTGCTTGCACTGGCTGAGCTGGGGTTGCAACTGTAACGACTGGTAAACTGGCATTCACAACTCCTGCTTGCACTGGCCGAGCTGGGGTTGCAACTGTAACAAATGGTAAACTGGTAACTCCTTGTTCTGCTGTACTATGTGGTTGTCTCACTGAAAACTGTGGTTGTGGGCTGGACCTGGCAGGCAGCCTCCTCTTCCGGTTCGAGCGTCTAAGATTATTCGACATAATTATAAATTTGAAATTACATGTATTATTAGTTTGAAGTTTACAATGCATTTAATTCCAAAATATTGTAGCCATGTATTATTTTTCTGCAGGAAGAATATAAACTTGGATATTAAAATAAATTAATTCTGTTTTAATTTAAACACATTCTTGATGACACCCACAATCGATCAATCTATGACAACCACTATCAATTAATGATAACCACAAAAATGATGGATCTGAGTATGAGCCATCATCCCTACGTGTGATGATGTGCAGTTTTGATAGGGTGTTGAGGAGACACGGCTATGGATATGAAATTGCCAGAGATACGGAGTTTGCAAAAAAGGGGAAGTATTACAAGCAAAACAAACTGAACTATAAAAGATGGGAAAGGGCAATCGTGTAATGAGGGCCGAGGTTTTAACTGAGGAAGACATTTTTGGGGGTGTCATAGATGTAACAGAACATTACCAAAAGATTTTAAAAATGTGGAATATCTAGAAATAAATGAGCGTAATACAAAAACACGAACTGGTATGGACATAAAAAAACACAAGGGAAATACCCCAAAGAGCATGTGCTAATAATACTGATCAATCGAAATGCCAAGTTCAAGCCTACAAGATTTACAAGGAGAAAAGGCCAAAAAATATAGTGATCCCAATGATCCATATTATATACCAGTAAACACTAGTCCATGAGCTGGAATAACCCCCCCCCCCCCCCACACACACTCACACATACACACACTTCCGAACCCAACTTATTTTTTAAGTCCGCATACATCCCCTCTTCAAAATAAAATATGTTAACACGCGCATAACCTGCACGCACTTGTGGATTTGGCCCATTTTTAGACCCACCTACCGAAATTTTGGAAAATTTCGTTTTTCATTCAAGTTTTTCTTTCAGTTGCTTCAAAATGTTGACAGAATGCCTTCAAATTATAAAAACGAGGAATCAAATGATGGCTTATTGTATGAGCTTTATAAAGAACCCAAGTTTTTACATTTCTTATGCCCAATACGTTCAATGGCGCAATTAAACGTACCCCTACCCCAATGAAATATTGACGAAAAATGATATTTTCATTGAAATTGCGTAAGTTTGATTGTCTAGAGATCCTGAAGTGCATCTCAATTCCCGATTCTGAATTTTTTTTAGCTGTTCAATCTATTTTCTTCAATATAAAACAGGTTCAGACAAAGTTTACATATTCTAAAATGACCAACATTTTATTTTTAAAAATACCAAATACAGGTACCTTTGAATAATTTCGTTTTTGAATAAGTTTTGTCTTTCATTTGACTCATATTATTTTTAAGTAAACAAATATCATTTAAAATAGTCATCAAATGAAAGCTTATTATATTTGTTTTACAACCATAACAAATAATGGGCGTTTTTAGGTAATACTTGAAACATTGTTTAGAAAAACAGGGAGTGTTATATGTGACGCTAAATACCGGAAATTTTACCCCTACCCCAACAAATTTTCCCTGAACTTTGTGTTTTTTGGTCTATGTTCGCATAAAAATAACAAGAACATACAAAATGTGTGTTGTGTATGACAATGTTGCATAAATTACATCATGATTTGGTATTTTAACACCCATTGGTCGACTAAAACTCAATATTTCTCCCAAAATTGATGAAAAATGGGAATTTTCATCATTTCAGATTTGTCCATAGTTAACTGTTAAATCGCAATATATGTATCAAATCTAAATGATATGTCTGCAGATATGCCAATTAATTGTTCTAAGCGATACATAAGATGTCTTAAAACATTGTTTAGAAAAAAAACAAGGGTGTTGAATGTGACTCTAAATACCAAAAATCTTACCCCTACCCCAACACATTTCCACGAAAATTGTAATTTTTTTGTCTATGTTGGGATAAAAATAACCACCACACGGAAATTCTGCATTGCATATAGCAAAGTTGTATGAATACTATTTCAAATCCCAGTTGTCACCTTAAACTCAATCTTTTGTCCAAAGTTGTGTGTAGAAATGTCATATTTCTCACAAGAAATATAAAATCCACACCGCATGAAATAAATAAATGAAATATCTATACTAGAGGTAGTTTAATTTTCAAATATTTAAACTCATTGCTTGTTGAGCATTTAAATATTTTAAAATTTAACTATCAAGAGTGTAGAAATGTCATTTGTAACGACTTAGGTTGAGAATTTTATTTCACCAATGATTAAAAGGAGAGTTTTTCCCTGATGATCCAAAATTAATGTGTACCTTGAGCATGATGTAATCAGTCATAGTCACCTTTTATTCATGATGTCACAATAACGGAAAACATAACTGCCATCATAATTGAATTCCAACCAATCTCTTGCATATCTGCCATCATAATTGAATTTCAACCAATCTCTTGCCAAGAGCAACATTCTCTCAAGAGGGGAGAAATGTACAACAAATCAGCTGAGAACAACTTTTTTTTAGATAGTACAACGAACCCTACTGTATAATGAATTATTCTTACAGTTTTTTTAAGAGTCGAACTCGGCTTAATTTGAGTTTACATCCCATCCGAAAGATGGGTTGTGTATTTATTAATCCCGCACAACCACGGAATGGGTCCTATTTCTATATCCCGGTACCCTCGGGGTCAGCCTCCGTTTAGGAGGGGTCACACCCCGCAAGCCGGAGATACTAGGTCCTATTTCTATATCCCGGGGTTCCCTCGGGGTCCTCTGTTAGGAAGACTCATACCCCAAGCTCAGAGGATGCTGCGGGCCTATTCATAAGCCGGGACCGCGCACGGCGGTAAATTAAAGAAGCTAGATCCTTTAATTTCTCCTACTGTACAGATAAATTCATGATGTCTTGTCGCTTAATAATAGTAAATTTGCCGACCATATTCCATTGATATATCCGCCAGAACTTAAAATAAAGGAGACTAGAGACGCTGACCATTCTGTTTCGTTTTTTAGATCTATTTCTGGAGTTTGACGACAGTGGCAACCCCAGCACACGAATTTATGACAAAAGGGACGATTTCAATATTGATATTGTAAACTTTCCACATCTCAACAGTAATGTTCCACCTTCCCCAGCGTATTGAGTACTCAGATGGAGTATATATTTCTCACTTTGTGATATTTCTCAATTAATCCGTTACGTTAGAGCATGTAGTCACTATCAAGATTTTTTCGCAACGATACAGATGTTTAACTCGTAAGTTTTTTAATCGGGCATCGATAAATGCAGATTAATTTGATTGATAAATATTCAATTCCCATTTCCAATTTTATTGAGGACGGTTTTGGCTATTTCTATGGACGATTGCTCACGAGTCAGTTTGGTGTGACTTGAACAACGAACGACAAAAATATTTTACCTGTATAATGACACGATCTAACTCCATCTAGGCACACAGAGGCTATATTTAGTCGTCATATAAGAGGGAAGTTGATGCATCATTATAATCATTTTATGTATAGAATGCCCGTTCCAAGTCGGGAATATGACGGCTTGCATAAAATGTTCTATGTTGGATTGTGTGTTCACGATACTGTTATACGGCATAAGGATTTTTCATACAGGTTTCTCCCTCTCTAATTACTTTGGACTTTTCTTGTCACTTTTATTTATTATGTAAAATCCGAATAAGACATATATTGACTTATTGGCTAGACTGTTAGTATAACCGGGTAAATCAATCCCGTCAAACTATAGACCTATCTCACTTCTGAGTTGTGTTTGAAAAGTAATGGAAAGGGTAGTGTAAAAATCAATTTATAATTATATCTTTGAATATTCATTGTTATATCAATATCAGTCTGGATTCTTACCTGGTCATTCCACGGTTTACCAACTAATAGAATTATATAAAAAAGTTTGTTCTAATTTGGACGATAAAATGTCAACAGTACTTCTATTCTGTGATTTATCTAAGGCAGTCGACAGAGTCTTGCATCGTGGTCTTAAAACTAAACTGAAAACATATGGAATATCTGGTAGTTTACTCAAATGGATCTGTGATTTTAGTAATGAAAGAAAGCAAATTGTAATTTTAAATGACGAAATCTCTTCCGAAGGTTGTATCAAGGCTGGTGTTCCCCAAGGTTCAGTTCTTGGCCCCTTACTGTTCTTGTTGTATATTAATGATATTACTGATAATTTGGGAAACATTGCAAGGCTATTTGCTGATGATACCTCTTACAGTACTGTGGGACTGACTTGGGAGTCGTAGAACCATAAATTAATAATGATATGTCCAAAATAAATGAGTGGGCCAAAACATGGCTAGTTGATTTTAATCCTGAAAAAACTAAAGCTTTTATAATATCAAACATAGAGTATCAGGTTCCAAAAATTAAATTCAACTATGAAAAGGTTGAAATTATCAAGAGTCATAAACACTTAGGAATAACTTTTTCATCTTATGGTAATTGGTGAACTCATATTGAAAATATAACGAAATCAGCGATGAAACAATAACGAAATCAGCGATGAAACAAATTAATGTACTACGAAAGTTAAAATATACTCTATCTTCCAAAAGTTTGTCCAATATTTTCACTACATTTATTAGACCATTACTTGAATATGCATGTGAAGTATGGGATGGATGTTTAGAAAGAGAAATTGACACTCTCGAAAAGGTACAACTTGAAGGAGCTAGAAATGTTACCGACTAACAAAATTCGCTAGTAGGGAATCTCTTTATTTCGAAACTGGGTGGGATACATTGGCTGAAAGGCGAAAAAGCAAGAAATTATGCACATTTTATAAAATGCATAATAAATTATGTCCTCAGTATCTATGTGATCTCTTACCTCCACAAGTATCTGAAATAAATGAATATAATTTACGTAATATATAGAAATACTTATGTTCCAGTTAGAGCTAGATTAAGGGTATCGGAAAAGTCTTTTGTTCCCTCTACTGTGTCTTCATGGAATGATCTTGATATTCAAGTACATGTACGGAACTCACAAAACCTTCCGACATTTAAAAATAGACTGAAGTCTAATGTATACAGGCCCCCAGAGTACTATAGAGAAGGTGCGAGAAAATTTAATATATTACACACAAGGTTACGGCATCAATGATTGATTGATTGATTGAATATTGTTTAACGTCTACTCAGCAATATTTCAGCTATATCAAGACGAGAACAATTTGTTGATAAATAATCACTTTGGGGTATGGAAATGGCCATGGGACGGGAAATTCTGACTGCCACTGGAAAAGTAGGGTGAAATCTTCAAGAGCGGGGAATTTAGCCTTGTAGCCAATCACCTACGGACCACCCCAAAGAGAGCTTGCTACAAGGGTTCTTTAACGTGCAGGAAGCGTGGCATTTCTTCCAACACGTGGACCTGAGTTTACATCCCATCCGAAAGATGGGTTGTGTATTTATTAATCCCGCACAACCACGGAATGGGTCCTATTTCTATATCCCGGGACCCTCGGGGTCAGCCTCCGTTTAGGAGGGGTCACACCCCGCAAGCCGGAGATACTGGGTCCTATTTCTATATCCCGGGGTTCCCTCGGGGTCCTCTGTTAGGATGGCTCATACTCCAAGCTCAGAGGATGCTGCGGGCCTATTCTTCAGCCGGGACCGCGCACGTACGGCATCAATGTAGCAATTTAAAAGCAGATTTTTATAGAGTAAATTTAGTATATGACTCTTCATGCCATTGTGGAGCATCATATGAAGATGCAATTCATTTTTTTTCTTGAATGTCCAAATTATCAAATTCAAAGAAATGTTCTGTTTTCAGACTTAAGAAATATTGATCTAAATATCGAAACAATATTTTTCGGCAATGACAACTTGAATTTTCGCATGAATTCAAACATTTTTGAAAAGGTAAGAAATTTCATAAACCAAACAAAACGATTTCAGACTGATCAATATAATCTACATTCTTTTCTTTTCTTCTTTTCTTTTTCCGCCGTGCGCGGTCCCGGCGGAAGAATAGGCCCGCAGCATCCTCTGAGCTTGGAGTATGAGCCATCCTAACAGAGGACCCCGAGGGAACCCCGGGATATAGAAATAGGACCCAGTATCTCCGGCTTGCGGGGTGTGACCCCTCCTAAACGGAGGCTGACCCCGAGGGTCCCGGGATATAGAAATTGGACCCATTCCGTGGTTGTGCGGGATTAATAAATACACAACCCATCTTTCGGATGGGATGTAAACTCAGGTCCACGTGTTGGAAGAAATGCCACGCTTCCTGCACGTTAAAGAACCCTTGTAGCAAGCTCTTTTTGGGGTGGTCCGTAGGTGATCGGCTACAAGGCTAAATTCCCTGCCCTTGACGATTTCACCCTACTTTTCCAGTGGCAGTCAGAATTTCCCGTCCCATGGCCATTTCCATACCCCAAGGTGATTATTTATCAACAAACTTGTTCTCGTCTTGATATAGCTGAAATATTGCTGAGTAGACGTTAAACAATATTCAATCAATCAATCAATCTTTTCTTTTTTTTCATATTTCCCCTTTTGTTTATTTTTTTTTTATTTCTACTCTCATTTACATTCCTGTCTATTTATTTAATTGATATCTTTACATTGTTGTATTGCCTGTTGCTATGCTATGTATATATATTGTATCTGTAAGGAGAGGACAGCTGCTAAGTTGGTACAACTTGTTGTCCAATCCACTTGCTATTTTTTGCAATAAAATAGTATTAAAAGTAAAAAAAAACGGGTAAATTCAGGCTATATTAAATAATACGGTATTCCAAATTATATACTTTTATTTTGCGGTATCTGGACACTTCCAGAACCAAGATCGAAACTGTATAACAATACAAAATAACAATAATATATAGATAATGAAAAACAGTTGTTATGTAAACAGATTAGTGTCCAAAGATATTAAATAACTGTATCCGGCTTCCGGCGCGACAAACATATTTTTGAACAATTGAAATAATTGAGAGATTAATTTAAAACGAAAGAATAAAGGAAAGAATAAGTAGATAAACTCATTTGTCACATTAACACTAAGAATTATGTAAATTAAATGTCTAAAACGTATTATATGAAATGTCCAAAGAGAATATTTAATGAAAACACGTAATTTAATTTTAAGTCCAAATATAGGAGTTTCCGCCGTGAGGTCACAAGCTTGAAAAATTAGCTTTGGTTGGCAAGAAATCGTAGTCACTGATAAGGTCATAAAAATGTCATTAGCTCACCTGGCTATGCCAGGGTGAGCTTTTGCCATCACTTGGCGTCCGGCGTCCGTCCGTCCGGCGTTAACTTTTCATTCAAAGATCTTCTCTGAAACCACTGGGTCAATCGGAACCAAATTTGGTCACAATAGTCCTTGGGTGGTCCCCTTTAAAAATGGTATCCGGCAGGTCCGTACCTCATCCAAGATGGCCGCCAACGGGGAACATAGTTTTAACATTGGACCCTATGGGTAAACACATTCAAAGATCTTCTTCTCAGAAACTACCTGTCCAATCATAACCAAACTTAGTCACATTGGTCCTTAGATGGTCCCTTCCAAAAAAGATATCCGGCACGTCTGTACCTAATCCAAGATGGCCGCCAGCGAGGAACATAGTTTTAACATTGGACCCTATGGAAAAGACATTCAAAGATCTTCTTCTCAGAAACTATCAGTCCAATTATAACCAAACTTAGTCACAATGGTGTTTAGATGGTCCCTTCCAAAACAGGTATCCGACAGGTCCGTACCTAATCCAAGATGGCCGCCAGCGGGGAACATAGTTTTAACATTGGACCCTATGGAAAAGACATTCAAAGATCTTCTTATCAGAAATTACCTGTCCAATTATAACCAAACTTAGTCACAATGGTCCTTAGATGGTCCCTTCCAAAAAAGGTATCCAACAGGTCCGTACCTAATCCAAGATGGCTGCCAGCGGGGAACATAGTTTTAACATTGGACCCTATGGAAAAGACATTCAAAGATCTTCTCAGAAACTACCTGTCCAATTATAACCAAACTTGGTCACAATGGTCCTTAGATGGTCCCTTCCAAAAAGGTATCCGGCAGGTCTGTACCTCATCCAAGATGGCCGCCAGCGGGAACATAGTTTTAACATTGGACCCTATGGAATATACATTCAAAGATCTTCTTCTCAGAAACTACTAGTCCAATTAGAACCGATCTAAGCCACAATGGTCCTTAGGTGGTCCCGTCCAAAAAATGTATCTGGTAGGTCCGTACCTCATCCAAGATGGCCACCATCTGGAACATAGTTTTTACATTGGCCCTATTGATTTTAAGGGGAACCTCTGCCCAAATCTTTGAATTTTTATTTGAAAAGTGGTCTGCGTGTTTTAATTTCAGCACTATGTATTACTTTAATTATAAGGGGAACCCCTGCCCAAATTTTTTTTGAATGGTGTTCTGTTATGGGTTGTAATGGATGGTGGATCTTTCGGTTGCCATGGAAACCAAACAAGAATACTGTAATTTTAGAAAAAAAAAGTATTCTGCTAAATGTTATTTTTCGTTTTTCCTATTGGAAATGCCTTTTATCTATGGCAGCCATGGTCCAGGTGAGCGATACAGGCTCTTGACAGCCTCTTGTTTTAAATTAACTGGTGAGAATTTGTTATTTAAGATAAATGGATAATTCTGTTTGATCGCAATTGTGGAATGTTTAAACTTTTACAGGATGTAAAAATTAAAAAAATCAGCTTTTTATTTTAAATATATATAGAATTAGCGCATTTTGTATACCATATATTTTTTTGAAACTTTCACATTTTTGAAATTCACATTAAAACATAATTGTCTACTTTTAACAAAAAGTACATCGGTAGAAAAATATGAATATCTCAATGTTTAACATGCATTTTACAGAATCCAAAATCGTGCATATAAAAAAGTTATCAAAGATTATACCGACGTGCGCGGTCCCGGCTTATGAATAGGCCCGCAGCATCCTCTAAGCTTGGAGAATGAGTCTTCGTAACAGAGGACCCCGAGGGAACCCCGGGATATAGAAATAGGACCTAGTATCTCCGGCTTGCGGGGTGTGACCCCTCCTAAACGGAGGCTGACCCCGAGGGTCCCGGGATATAGAAATAGGACCCATTCCGTGGTTGTGCGGGATTGATAAATACATAACCCATCATTCGGATGGGATGTAAACTCAGGTCCACGTGTTGGAAGAAACGCCACGCTTCCTGCACGTTAAAGAACCCTTGTAGCAAGCTCTTTTGGGGTGGTCCGTAGGTGATCGGCTACAAGGCTAAATTCCCCGCCCTTGACGATTTCACCCTACTTTTCCAGTGGCAGTCAGAATTTCCCGTCCCATGGCCCTTTCCATACCCCAAAGTGATTGTTTATTAACAAACTTGTTCTCGTCTTGATATAGCTGAAATATTGCTGAGTAGACGTTAAACAATATTGAATCAATCAATCAATCAAAGATTAAAAATTCTATCCCAATGCTATATAGTGATAATTCTTCGGCTTTGCCAACCAAAAATGCTAATTTACATATGTAAATTAGATTTTGTGACATCACTAATCGGATTCGCGGAAACTCCTATTTCCGGGTTATATTCTCCCTTACTCCCCCTAAACTCGGTCCCCGAGTTTGCCGAATATACCACTAGTTTTATCGTCTGGGATACCGTCCTCTTGAACATATTGAATGGCCCTTAGGAATAGGTGGTCTTCGTTGTCTATTACCCTCCGAAACTGCATATCCTTCACGTTCAAATCTATAATTTTTATATTGTTCATGAAGATCATTTACTTCCCTTTGTAACAGGCGCTCTTTCATTTGACTATTCTTATAATCTATGGTCAACCGTTGTTTAGTCTGTTCCAAATTCTGAATGGTTTGGTTTAATTCGAATTTAATTTCAGATTTTGCCCTTTCCAGAAAATATTCACCTTCTTCCAACTCATTTTTCACAGTCTGAATCCGAAGAGCCAAATTCCACTTTTCTGTTTCTAATTTTTCGTTTTCAGTTGTAACTATATTTATTTCCACGGTTTTTTTTTACAGAGTCCGAATATTGGGTTTTTAATCTATAATTTTCCTCAGTAAGCCTTTTGTTTTGAATACGTAAAAAATTAAGATTTTCCTCTTTTATTTCTTCTTTGGACGCACACGTTATAGCGGCGAGTTCGATGTTGTCTAATTCTGTAAACGGAAAAATGGGTTTCTGCTGTTTCTTTTCAATAAATTTCTTCATACGTTCATTGTCCCGTTGAATTTTTTATTTCGATTTCATTTTTACCTTTGAATTACTAGCAGGTTTTTCGTGAAAATTACACACGCGGGAATAATGTCCATACGTCTAAACACTTGTAGCAAAATGAATTTACAGCATTACATATGTGTCGTTTAAACATGCTTACGGTTTTTCCGCAACATTTGCACAGGTATTCCATATTGTGCATTCCAGAAAACGGTACTTCATTTCTATACGGCTGGTAAAGCCAACATCCATTCATCATAGTATTTGTCCACGAGTTCATTTCTAGTTTTCGGGAAACTAGTTCTGGTAGAGCTAGGTACTGAAGATACTCGACCAATATATAACCGGGTAAATTCCGGCTATATTAAATAATACGGTATTCCAAATTATATACTTTTATTTTGCTGTATCTGGACACTTCCAGAACCAAGATCGAAACTGTATAACAATACAAAATAACAATAATATATAGATAATGAATTACAGTTGTTATGTAAACAGATTAGTGTCCAAAGATATTAAATAACTCTATCCGGCTTCCAGCGCGACAAACATATTTTTGAACAATTGAAATAATTGAGAGATTAATTTAAAACGAAAGAATAAAGGAAAGAATAAGTAGATGAACTCACTTGTCACATTAGCACTAAGAATAATGGAAATTAAATGTCTAAAACGTATTATATGAAATGTCCAAAGAGAATATTTAATGAAAACACGTAATTTAATTTTAAATCCAAATGTCCAAATATTTCCGGGTTATATTAGCATAAAAGCAGGGAAGAAAACAAAGTGTAGAAAGATAAATTGGTTCTGACAGTTTCCATGTGATATGTAGAGTTTGGACCTTTAGCATACCCATTTCGCTGTCATGTTGGTATACTATTTTAAAAATTGCGATTAAAAGATTCGATTGTTTTAAAATGTTGGTTAAGAAACAATAATTGAAATGAGTTAGCACAAATAAACACAATTCATTCTTTTTACTTTCAAAATATTAAAACACGAGCATACATACATAAATACATTCACACAAACAATTATAAATTCATATACATACATGGATACATACATACACACATACATCAATACATTCATACAAACATATATACATAAATAAACAGTACATTTGGTCATACATGCATATCGCCATTCATATCATTATTCTAATCTTAATAGGATTAAATGCAATTCATATATCATAATGTCTAATTTTTTACATCACTTTCAGTCCCACACACTGTAAGTTGCTATTATTTCACTCGCAAATCGCTGTCCAGTCTGTCCACCTGTTGAAAGAAAAATAAAGAATAGTTTTTCTTCTCAGTACAAATGAATTCAAAATATTGATCAAACCTGACACCAATACTTCATCAAAAAGCAAATTCTATAAACGACTTTTAAACAAAGAAATATAAGGGAGCATTAAAAAATAAATTATACATGGTCAGAACGTTTGTGTAGCTGTCGTATACGGAGAACAATGAATTCAAAATATGCAATAAAATTAACATATATTTTCTATAAAATATATACATGAAAGAAAAGGCCCAAATTTTCGGAGTTTACCCTTTTTGAGATGGTGAAGAGAACAGGTACATCGCCGTGTACCGAGACACGTGTCACTAATGTTGTCTTCAACTAAAATTATGACGATTAAAAAGTGTGAAATAAAGGACATGGCAATAAAGGACTATAATTCTCGGAAACAAAGAATACTGCGAGAGCAAAAGCATAGGAAACAGAAGTATACATTCCCCATATCCTTCTGCAAAAATGTAAATTTAATAACAAATACCCAAAATACCTAATGCAAAGCTGTATAGATAAATGAAATAATACACCTGAGTTAGTGTATCATCTTCTTCGTCAATCTGCTCATCAACATTGAAGTTGAACAGTTCTCTGGCTCATGAATCTTGTAAAGGGGTTATGATGCAATCCTGAAAGAATAGCAATTCAATTAACAACCATATGTCATGTGTTGCTCCTTGTCTTTCTTATATACTCCTGTCTCTTTAATCTTCTGGACATATAAATCTGCTAACGTTTATATGATGTACTGTCTTCACGTCACGTTATCGGTAAACGACGCATAGTGCATTCAAACGAGCTTCCTCCACAATTGTTGCTCGACACTTGGAAAGCCATGATCAGAAAATATTAATGAAGCTATGGTCAATATCTGGATACAAACAGTTGATTAAATCGTTTCTTTACTACTTCTTGAACTTAATTATGACCTTTTTCTCTTTCTAGAAAACCCTTTCGATAATTGCTAGTTTGTTTGTTTTCAACATGTCTTATTTTAAAAACTTTTCATGTATTTATGCTTCTTCAATTGAAATGAAGAACTTATATTGGAAACTGTTATAGCTTTTTGTTACCGATATAGAATAGGAAAAGTATTGAAACATACTAATGAAAACAGTTTGAGATGTATGCTCTTTATTTTTTGTTCGCCTCAACGAAGTTGAGGGGGACTACTGGAGTACCCCCGGCGTCCTCGTCCGCGTCTTCGTCCGCATTTAGGTATATATCTTGGTAACTATGAAGGGTAGGGTCATCAAACTTTGTGTACAGATGCATCTTGGGCTAACTCACAGCCTCCAGGAAAATTGGGTCTCTGACCTATATGTTCCGCTTGACTGGCTCTCATTTAATATTAGGTCCGAGTTGATATCTCAGTAACTGTACATAGTAGGATCATCTAACCTTACACGTGCATGCATCTTTGGGGGTAGGTCAGCATCCAGGCAAAATTAGGTCACTTTGACCTATATTTTCTGCATGATTGACTTACATTCAAATTTGCGTCCGAGTTCAGATTTAAGTAACTGTACATGGTAGGATCATCTAACCTTGCATGTGCATGCATCTTTAGGGGTAGGTCAGCATCCAGGCAAAATTAGGTCACTTTGACATATATTTTCCGCATGATTGACTTACATTTAAGTTTACGTCCGAGTTCAGATCAGTTTACAACTATTTTTAAATTTGTGTAAATTCTACCGTAGGTTTGTCCTTTGCTATTTTTAATATAACTGATTATTTGGATTTCGTTTGGGTTTTTGCATTTTAAACATGTATTGAAATTGTGGATTTCATATGTTTAGGTTCCAGTGCTTTTCATGAGGAATTAAACTCCGTAGTTGCCATACATCTCATTAAAATTAATTGCAATTGGAGTTAGCATATATGTTGTAATCTCATATTCATTTACTCCATATCCCTTCATAAAATAAGAATTATTTGGAGTAATTTAATTACTTCGCATCGAATGTATGCACATCAATGCGCACAAAATTATTATTTGTAATATTTGTTGTCACAACCGAAATACAACTTGTATATATAACGAAAACACATACCAAAGGAACATCGACAATGTAATCCTTACATGTGATCCACCAACTTAAAATTTCCTTTCACATATCAAAAAGACGGCAGGAATTATGGACACTTGGAATTTATATGGGCACCAGCAATGGTAAGGGTTGACCCTCCCGTTAGCTTTCCCATTTTCTTATTTTATTATCAACCTAATAATAAAAACCAATATCGGTAGAACATTTGGTATTTTAGCTCTGTCTGTGTGAAACAAGAGGGCGAAACATTATTCAGAAAGAAGTAAAAAAATTATATGAAGTATATTATGAAAAACCAGTGGAGGTATGGTTATTGCTCATCCGTAGATATCGACAGCGTCGTGGAGAGAGCAACTTGCTGGTAAATTTCATTAGTAGATATTCGGCACTAAAAGCAATTTTTACAGATTGACGCAATAGAAATATCCTATATCAACTACTACGGTTAGTTGTATAGCTTTATTTTCTTACCATTAAAGCATCTGTCATGTAAATCCTCCATCCATCCAATTTAGACACAGCGATTGTTCCTATTTCATTTCCTCTTCCAGTTGTGTTCATATCATAATGACACATTCCAAAGTCACTAATGTCCTTTTTGGTAATCCTCTTTGGCCAGATTCATTCTGATTGATTGATTGATGTTTTACGCCAACTTCAGCTATATTGTGGCGAGAACTGTTAAGTAAGTTGAACAATTATGATAAATATATAAAATATCAATATAAAACCATTAACGCTTTATACAAGTAAAACAAGGGTATAAAATATAAAAAAAAATTATAGCAGAAATTACACTTTAAATGTTATAATATTACAACTGTAAATTAAATCCATTTAAATCTTACTAAATAAATTGATTGCTTTTAAAAATTGAACGATTTTGTCACCAGCGACATTTGTAAATAGGTCTTTAAGACAATCAGCTGAATACAGATTCATTCTGTGATATGGGCATATGTATGAAACAAGATATTGGTATTAGTTTTGAATTCCATTAGTTTTAAAGGATCATGGTTATGAAAAAAGAAAACACCTATGCTACTACCATGAAAAACGACTTAAATATACAGAGAGAGAGAGCAGCCACTCGTGACATGTTTGGCTCTAGCATATAAAAAAATAAACTTTGAAATTAATGAGAACGAAATAGATGATCTAAGTAAGTTGAATAAACTTCAGCAAAACCATACTCTTACCCATACCTTTCCATTCTCTGTCGTCTCTGGTGACTGTATCTACGGATAAAGAAAAACACACAACATTTATACCCTTAATATTTTATTTACATTTATCTAGTCAATACTAAGTCCATTTTTGTTTCGATTACTATTTAAATATGAAAAAGAAAGGAAATGGGGTAAA
Source organism: Modiolus philippinarum (assembly GCA_002080025.1). Lineage (NCBI taxonomy): Eukaryota > Metazoa > Mollusca > Bivalvia > Mytilida > Modiolidae > Modiolus > Modiolus philippinarum. The sequence continues at coordinate 26,625 of MJUU01020168.1, forward strand.
TGTCAAGGAGACAACATCCCATATCCAGGTTAAAACGACCAAAAACAAAACATCTAGGGGTCACCATATGGCCTTCAACACAGTGAGGAACCTCACACCATATGGTAAGCCCTAAATGCCCACGAAAAGGTAAAAAAGTGAATAAATCAATGGAAACAAACCACATCCAATAACCCAAATATCAAGAAACAAATTTTATCAGAAGACAAGGACAAGCCAATGACCAACATATTCCTGACTTGGGACAGGCGCAAAAATTGCGATGGGGTTAAACTCGTTTTCTTGGATCCAAATCCTCCCCCAATGTGTGGTGAATGGCTAAAAATAAATACACAAAAAGACTCACAGTAAAAATCAAACTAGAAAAAAGTCAAACTTATCAAGACGAGTACCCTTACAATGAAGTACACAAAACATGATGACAATACACACAGGTACTGTCCGGGCAAATGCTCGCAGTTACTGACAGCTAGCTAAGGACATAATTTCCGTTGACTATGATATCGAGCCTTCTTACATATGAAAGTTCAATTGAAATACTTTTAAATGGATTTGGTATAACAACATCATCAATTATGAAAGAAGAACATGATATTGTGCAATGCCAAATAATGCCGATATGAAAAATTGCTAAATTTAGTTATGGTGTAAAGAATTTAGGAGATGATCAATATTTTTGCCAACAAAAACCAGAAGTAAAGATTTAACAACAATGCTGTATTTATATCCTTTATGAATAAGTTTGTTCAACGGATTAATAAGTTTGGAAGGACAATTTTTGAATTTATGCGCTTTGTAAATGATATTTCCATAGAAGTTTGGATGTGAAATGCCCTGATGTATAAGAGCCCTGCATGTAGAACCAAATTTTCTTAATAAGTGAATGTATCTATAATTAAATTTAGAGAATGTTTTTATCAATTTATGATATCTAAACCCTTGATGCAGAAGTTTTTTAGTGAGACAAAGATTTCGGTCGTTGAAGTCAGAAACATTACTACATACTCGTGCATATCGAACAAGTTGTGAAATGTAAACCCCGTAAGAAGGGGCTAACGGAACATCGCCGTCGAGATGGGGGAAATTGACTATAGGGAATGAGAAATCATCCCTTTTATCATAAACCTTAGTGTTTAACTTTCCTTGAGTTATTGATATATCAAGATCAAGAAAAGGAGTATAATCACTGCTGCTATTGGATTTATTTAAAGTAAGTTCTGCAGGATAAATTTCATCTGTAAATGTAGAAAATTCAGGATTATTTCAAGCCAAAATATCGTCCAAATATCTATATGTATTGTTAAATTTATCCACTAAATGCTGTTTAGAAGGGTCTTTTTGAATTTTTGCCATGAATTGTGACTCGTAGCAATAAAGAAATAAATCTGCTATGAGAGGTACACAGTTGGTACCCATAGGAATACCTATTTTTTGCTGATAGACTGTATCACCGAAACGAACAAAAAATATTATCAAGAAGAAAATTTAATGCCTTTATCATATCCTGACAAGTCCAGTTGGTATATTTGTCATGTTTGTCGTCACTGAAAAACGATTTAAATGTATTGCAACAAATGTACGTACATCCTGATTTTTTGAATGACCATTTGATCAAATACGAAAATTTCTCTTTTGAGTGTATGCGGTAATGTAGTATAGAGGTTAGAAAAATCATAGCTATCGACGGAGATGTATGATTCATTAACAGATCGAAGTCTTTCCAAAACTTCTACCGAATTTTTAACACTCCAAAAGTAGTTCCGCCGTGCGCGGTCCCGGCTGAAGAATAGGCCCGCAGCATCCTCTGAGCTTGGAGTATGAGTCTTCCTAACAGAGGCGACACGTTTGCCGTGTGTCGAGACCCGTGTCGATGGTTGAGGAGATCCTGATAGGTGCGAGCCTGTGTTCAGACTCCCGCTACGGCCATGAAATACCCGTTGGGCTGAGAATACAGGATCAATATCTTACTTTGGCTCTGATATCATCTAAACGGGAGGTCGGATTGGCCAAGCCCTCCAGCATATCTTTCCAACTTGAGTTTTAGTTAACCTGTGTGTAACATTTTTGTCTTGATTTAAACCATCAATACAGTGTAGGGGTACTGGAGAAGGCGGTGGCTCATGGGTCAATCAAGTAGTACGCTTTCCATCAGTGCCTGATGGTTACGCTCCACTTGAGTATACCATCTTTGGAACACTTGATACTTTCTGGTGGAGATCCCTAGAATCAAAGTATCGCCCCTGTTGGCACTCCGTGGTGGGTGGGTGACAAAGATGGTGAAATCTCCTTTCTTACTACATGGCACAACAAACCCCTCAAAACCAACCAGTTCCAAACAGAAAAAGAAAACTAGACAATTCTATTCCAGAGGTTGAAGATAACAGTTGGACAAAATTTATTGTGTTGACAGGATCATCTGATAGGCAAATATGAAAAATCAATCCATTTGCTATCCAAAAGACCATTCAAAGCATTGCTGGAACAGTAAAAAACGTCCCCAGAATGCGATCATGTGATTTGCTAATTGAAGCTTCTTCCAAAACTCAGAGTGAAAATTTATTAAAGATAACCAAAATTTTAGAATTCAAAGTTTCGGCATCTCCCCACAGAACTCTTAATAGCAGTCGTGGTATTATGAAAGATAGAAGTCAATATCTTTCAGATGTTAGCGATGAGGAAATTTGTGACGAATTATCTTCACAGGGCGTCACAAAAGTTCAAAGATTTATTTCGAAAAAATCAGGAAGCGCTGTAAAACTTAATACTTTTCTTTTAACTTTCAATTGTTCAATTCCTCCAACATCATTGAAAATTGGCCCCTTTGGTATAAAGGTGGACAAATTCCTGCCAAACCCTGTTAGATGTTTCACTTGCCAAAAGTTTGGTCATGGCACCAAACAATGTAGGGGCAAGCTGAAATGTTTCAAATGTGGAGAGGAGGGACACCAGGGCACCGAGTGTGGTAATGCACAGAAATGTGCAAACTGCGGCGGTGCGCATATGGCCTCCTCACGGGATTGTCCCCTTTATACCAAGGAAAAGGAAATTGTGAAACTTAAAACGGAGAAAAACATTTCATACAAAGACGCACGTCAACAAATTTCCTCATCAAACACATCTTTAACAGCAACATCCACATATGCTGACAAAGTTAAAAAACCTAACTCTTTCTTGCATGTGGAAACACAAACAAATTATACTTGGCCAATTGACACTCCAATTCCTAGGCCATTACCTGTAAAAACTCTTCCGAAAGAAAACATCATCACTCCATCAAAATTTAAAAAAGCTTCAAATTCAACAAAGTCAACACAATCATCGCAATCAATACAATCTGTGTCCAAATCTCCTTCGAAAGTTCAATCATCTTCCAAAAACATAGATTTAAAGACTGGCCCTAAAAATACTAAGGCCATCGGACAGAAATCTGCAGAAAGTTCATCAACTGCAGAAAAACAGAAACAACCAAATAGTGCAAATAGCCAAAGACATGATTGACACGAGAAGTCCAAATCGGCTATTAGCACTTCTAACAGATATGAAAGCCTGTCTTCAGACGAAGACACTGGTAAATCTAAAAAATCTGGTTCACGCAAAAAACCCTACTGGGATGTTAGCATTTGGGGAACATTAGGTACCGACATGGATACATCAGAACCAGAAAACAACATCGAAAATGAACTACCACACAGTAGGTCTTCGTCTGCAAGTGGTCGATCGTCTCGTCATCCCTCGGTTTCCCGAAAGGGAAATTTCTCACCAATACGACTAAAATGAATAATATAATTCAATGGAATTGCCGAGGTTTTAAGATAAATTTCATTGAAATTACTTTATTAATTCAAGCTTTTAATCCTGCGGCATTTTGTCTTCAGGAAACGCACCTGAAGAAAAGTGATACGTTGAATGTAAAGAACTACTCTCTCTACAGCACTTATGTGGCTGAGAATGAACGAGCTGCTGGCGGCTCAACCATTCTTGTCAACAACAATATTGTCCACAGTACTGTTGATCTAAATACCGATCTTCAGGCTGTTGCAGTGAGAATTTCTTTAGATAAAACGAACACATTATGTTCTGTGTATTTACCACCAAATTTCAACCCCAATCTGAGTCAACTTAAAAACCTAACCGACCAACTACCCGCCCCATTTATTATAATGGGCGATTTCAATGCTCACAACCCACTGTGGGGTAGTTCTGCGTTGAATGACAAAGGTAAAAAGATTGAAGACATAATGTCGCAGAAAAGTTTATGTATTTTTAATGACGGTTCAAACACTTATTTACATCCGGGAAATGGGGCTTACTCAGCTATAGACCTAACTATAACTGACCCATCTCTACTTTTGGACTTCTCTTGGAAAGTACACGATGACTTATGTAGTAGTGATCACTTTCCTATTATTCTTCAACATCTTTATTCTACTACTGGAGAAAAGCCACAGCGTTTTAAATTTGATAAAGCTGATTGGTCACTTTATGAAAATTTATGTAGAGAAGAATTGAAATCTGAATTGTTTGAAGATGTTCTTGATCCCTTAAGTCTTTTCAGTGAAAACATACTTTCCATTGCAAATAAATCTATACCGAAAACCTCGGCAAACCCAAAACGGCCTGGGAAACCTTGGTTTGACGATGACTGTGATGATGCTCTGATAAATCGTAAAAAGGCAGAGCAACTTTTCAATAAACATCCAACGACGGAAAATCTTGGCAATTTTCGCGTTTTTCGTGCCAAAGCTCGTAGAACCTTGAAACAAAGAAGACGCACTTCTTGGCTGGCGTAACTTTGTTTCAAAATTAAATTGCCATACCCCTATGAACA